>JAYMTB010001864.1:0-10166 GCA_036897585.1 Francoa sonchifolia | reverse complement strand
GGACACATAAATAGTAAAGAATACAAGAAAATTAAGTTCACTTAGATCTCACGGATTTGACGAATCAATACTTCAATTAATCTTGGTCAGAATATAGAAGTTTAACAATCTATAATTATGAACACTGAATTTAGAGAGGAAACTAAACTATGAGATGAAAGATGATGTTTCTTTGAGTCTCCAAAGTGTGTATTTATAATGTTGGAGATGAAAGCCCTAGGCCCATGACGAATTAGGGTCGAAAACCCTAAGTTTCCAAATTTGCGCGCGATAATATGAAGTTTCCTAAGTTGCTTGCGATTATATTTACTTCCTTTTTCTGATAAATTGATACTAAATTTCTTTATTCTTCTTTATTTCCATAACCTAACACAATAAAACAAAAATATAATTAAATACCTAAAATCTCGAGAATCTATATGACAATAAGTATGAAAAGGTATCTCAGAATCATTCATATTTGCTCACTATCAATATGTGTATCTAACACTCCTTCGCATTTAACTATTGTTCAAATTGTTGTGAAATACTCAAAGTTTGATATCAATTCCTTAAGTTCCACCGCAATAGTCCCCAATCCTTTACTACTATATCGATGAACGGCACAAAGGATCATGAATTCCTCTGTTATTTTCCACGTAAATCGGTGATTTCTTACTTAATAAATATGTGTATCTAACACTCCCCCGCATTTAACTATTGTTCACATTGTTCGGCAGTGAGAAACTCAAAGTTCGATATCAGTTCTTTAAGTTCCACCGCAATAGTCCCCAATCTTTTACTACTGTATCGCTGAAAGGCGCAAACGATCATGAATTCCTCTGCTATTCTCCAACGTAGATCGATGATTTCTTACTCTAATAAATATGTGTATCTAACAATCCCCCGCATTTAACTATTGTTCACATTGTTCGCCAATGAGAAACTCAAAGTTCAATATCAATTCTTTAAGTTCTACCGCAATAGTCCCCAATCCTTTACTATTGTATCGTTGAACGACGCAAACGAGCATAAATTCCTATGTTATTTCCCAACGTAAGTAGTCTAATAAATATGTGTATCTAAAACTCCCCCGCACGTGTATATAAAATTGGGATTAAAGTGCAGTAACGGAAGTTTGAACTCAAGACCGCATATTCCGATACCATGTTGAACTATCTATTGATCCAAAAGCTTTAGCCGATAGGTAATATGTCCAATATGTATATCTAACAATCTCAATTTTAACATTGAAATTAGAGTTTTGGATTAAATTTGGGGGTTAGTAGTGATGGTTTTATAGTGCCATTTGAGCATTTATTTTCCTTTACTTCGCTCTCGTTGCTACCTTTACAAAAAAGAAAAAAAAAATTGGTTCCTTTTAGTTGCCAATTTTTACCCCAAAAAAAAAACCAATAATTAATGATGTGATGTAAAAAAAAAAAAAAATTAATAATGATAGATTTAATGTGTTGAATTTTTTTGGCATTAGTTAAATTTGGTGTAACATGTTTTACAATGGCATAATTTTATTGAGTCTTTTATTATTATTTCGAGATTTATTTCTACCAAAAAAAAAAAGAATTTATATTGGTAAAATGGAAAATTTATTTCCTTTTTATTGGTTTCATTTTCTTTCGTGAAATGTTTGACGACGATGATAACAATTTTACTCGTGCTTTTATAAAATTCGAATGATATAATATCATTTTAAAATATAACGGTATTTTGAAATTATAACCTAATACGAAACTCTTGTTTTTGTTCCACTAGAGTCTCTAGCAAGCTGCCAACAAGTACAAATATAGATGTCATAATTAATTATTGAATAATTTAAACTAAATAAATAAAATAAAATAAAAAGTTATTCTTTTGCAAACATAAATGGGCTGGGCTACAATCGGAATGATGTAGGTCTAAGCCAAAGCCCAAGCCCAAATATAAGCCCAAGCAGAAGCCCAATCCGAAGAAAATAGTGCGACCGAGAAAACAAAAAGGAATTTTATGTTACTGTTAAATGTTAACGGTCGGATTCATAGCAAAGCTTACGCTTTAAATGAATAATAATGGAGTTTTAGTCACGTCGGAAAGAGATTACAAAAAGCTTGAAATAAATAACAACATAATATCGAAAGAAATGATTTTCCGCCATTTTGAATTTGTGTGTTACTGTTACGGATTCAATCCGACTGTTAACAAATTAGTGTTTTTTCTCTGATTAAGTCCATTGTTAGCATGAGCGAAGCTGTTAGTTGTAGAGTAGGCGGTGATCGTAGGAAAAGTCTGGTTGATTATGAATAGGAAAAGCTCACCGATGTGAAGCGAAGCATATAAGTGGTAATGTTTCTTACAAACTGTTTATTGATCGTTTAAGTTTGTGTTTAGTTTACTGGATGAGTAAATTGTTGTAATGCTGTTTTGTTTCCTTTTGGTAGATGAGAAAGATGATTTAGTGAGGTTTGATTCTGATAAGTTTAGCAGGATTTTGAATGAGCTTGAGAATTTGCATCAGCAAGGTAGATTAGTTTTTCGTGAAGAAAATGATTGGTTATGGATCTAAATTCTGTTTGTGTATCTAAGTAAGATTGATGGTTTTTGTACAATTGATTGGGATTTCAGTTCGGAATCCAAGGGAACAGGTTACGGATGGAGATGCGCTATCGGACATTGCTGACGCCTTGGTGATCTCTGTTAAATCGCTGTTGAGCGAGGGTATCACCCCATCGGATTTCATAAACTGTTTAATCACAGGTTTTGGAGAATCCAAAGGAGTTGGTGCCTCCACGGAGAACGAACAAATTTTGATTCGTTTGAAAGAAATTGGACTGGCTGTTTCCCCCATTTTCCGAAACTTTTATGGATGTTGCACTATGTGAGTTTTCCGAACTGAACTGGGCCTCATATTTGTTTGTTTAAGTTCTATCATTGGTCTTCTTCATGTGAATATTGTGTGCATTGTTTATGTAAGGCTTGGGCCTATGAATGCTGAGTTGAAGCAAAGGAAGACTACAGCGCACAGAAAGCGTACAAGGCCAACTGAAAGTGCTCAGCCTGACGAGGTTTTAAATCCTCTTTTTTTAGTTAAAATTCCCTCGAGTATTGAAACTAGGTGGTAAAGCTTGTTCAACATCATGGCATTTCTATAACTTGTTCGTTAAACACTAGATGACCACAAATTCATGCCCATTGTGTTATATATCTTGGCTTTTGGCTTCAACATTCATGATAATCACAAATTCAATAGAATGGCTTATACGCAACAATGGACATAACAAGTTAAATGTTTGTGTGAAACAGCTTGATGATAGTGGGGCAGAACGGACAAGAATGTGTCGACAGTGTTTGAGATCTTAAAAAAGAAGAAACATGTTAGACTTGAATGTTTGATATTGAATAGGATGTCTTTTGCACAAACTGTGGAGAATTTATTTGCTCAGTCGTTCCTTGTTAAAGCTTGGCGAGCTGAAATAATTGTGGATGAAAACGGTTCCCATGTTGTTTGTAAGAAGCAGTTCATTTATACCGATACATTTCTTGTTTGTTTTACATGTGTACCATTTTGTTGTTGGTTTATTTGCTAATTAGTTTTGCATCTCAGCACCAAAGAATGCTCCGGCTGCCAATTCTATCGAGTCAAAAGGCGTTAAGTACAGCCATTTTGTCTTCAGACTTGATTTCAAGGATTGGAAGGTATGTTAGGAATTTGAACTACAATGGTGTAGATAAAATCGTATGGTTGTCAGCATGTATATTCCATTCGTGCTGCTTCAGTACTGGTGTTTTAGCAGTTCTCAAGGACATCAATGTTATACATTGAATACCATTGATGTCCTTGAGAACTTCAATGAATACCAAACTCGTGCATCTTGATCAGAAATTTCAATGTTTCAATTTGCACAAAACATAACTACGAAATATGCGATTGAGAAACATACTATTGTTCATATTTAGCAAAGAGAAATAGACTCGGAATAAGTTATAGGCCCCATAAAAGTTATAGACATTCTCACAAAATGCTAAATCTGCACGCCGAATCATCCTTGGGTGTTTCCAATAAGGGGGAAAATGAATAGAAACAGATACATTACAGCGAATTTGAAAAATGAGAGTTCTGCTAACTATCAAGCTTGCCTTATTAACCTCTAGTGCTCATCTTAGAGAATTTCACCTAATATGATATAATAACCTCTAGATCTTCTCCTTTGGGATATTGAGGTTTTCAAACATTGGACTGTCCACTCCCACGCCCATTGCGTTAAGACCGTTATCAACGTATATAAGACCTCCGGTAATAGCAGAAGCCAAAGGTGATGCAAGGAAAGCAGCAGTGTTCCCAACCTCCTCTGTTTCATCATTTTATTGAGTAATGATGAGAAATACAAGAAAAATGAAAGGAACAATAACATAACTCATTGTACATGGGAAAGTTTCAGCAAATTACCTGCGTAAAGTTCTTTCTGGAGGGGAGCATTATTTAGTGAATAGCCGATCATTGTATCAATAAATCCAATTGCTTTTGCTGCTCGGCTCCCTAGTGGACCTGCAAGCATTTCCAGGGAGTGTCAAACTACTTGTGTATTAAACATGAAAGAAAAATGTCGTAAACTTTTTGTAATTCAATTGTCAACATTATGACAAACAAGTCAGACATGACATAAAAGTTATACGCTCTTCCTCAAGGATGGAAAACAATTGATATAGAGAATAAGAGGGATATTGTGCACAGTCTTAAAAAGTGAAATACCCAACAACAGAAGAAATAAAATTTAAAGGCAAGGGTACCAGCAGATATGGTGTTGACCCTGATTTTGTGTTTCCTTCCGGCTTCAAAAGCTAGCACCTGAATGAATCAATACATTGAAAATAATACGTATATGCATATTTATACCAAAACACAAACTAAAAATGAAAGACAGACAGGATAAAGAAGAAAAGATAACTCACACGAGTGTCACTCTCCAGAGCAGATTTGGCAGAACTCATACCTCCACCGTATCTGCATAAAATATTATCTTAGGGATTCCGCCGTGTGAAAAGTGATAGTAAGCAGTATTAAATAAGTCAACACATTTATACCCTGGAATGATCCTCTCAGAAGCAATGTATGTAAGAGAAATTGAAGAACCGCCTGTACTAGCAACAGGAGAAAATTCCAGCAACCAAAAAAGTTCCCACATTACACAGTAGATTATTTAAGAACAAAATGAGAGAATCAGATAAGGGAAGGAATCAAAAACCATGCCTGGATTCATTATTGGAATGAAATGCCTGAGTAAAGAAACAAAAGAATAACTTGATGCAGATACAGCTGCAAGATATCCTTTCCTGGATGTCTCCAATAGAGGCTTAATCACCTGTTAAAGATGATTGAAATGCTTGTTAATGAAGTTAAAAGTAATAATCCAGAAAAATTTCAAAATAAAGACTTTAAGTACCTCTGGCCCGTTGGCAAGTGAGTGCACAAGGATGTCAATGCTACCGAAATCGTGTTTCACTGATTCAGCAACTTCCTGAAAAATATTCATAATGTACCAAATTAAAGTGTTCAAAACTAGCTCAATTTCGTCACTAATATGAATTTGTGCAACCCAGAAGGCTTAAACTTGTGCAACCTTTTAGTTTGGTTCGTACCAAAAGCTGACCTATTGATCAGGTTTGAAACTTTCATGTTTTGCAAAAAAGAATGCAACGGAAATCACTCCAACAAATGCAAAGTATTGTACACTATACAATTTGCATACAAATAAACATTTGAATAAAATATGGCAGCTAAAAATATTGGCATTAAGAATTCAGTTAAAGTTTATTCAGCCATGTAAATAAGTCCTCCAAAAGAAATGTTGTACACATAGTAAAGATTACAAGAAAATCAGTCTATACCTGAACAGTCCATTTAGAGGATCCTGCATAACGCTTATTTGATTTTACCTGAACAAAGAAACATCAAAACAATTGATAAATGAAGCCATATTTTGACATTTTCCATAATGCAAATAGAAAGTATAAGTTTTTCCAATTACATCTTCAGGTACATCCTCGAGGCAGTCATAAACTGCATCTAGGGGATAAACTTTGGTAATCTCCATCAACGAACCATCGGGCAACCTGAAACATCAATTTCTGTTAGCCAAAGCCATTATTTGACATCATTACCCATACATGTTATAGACAATAGCAAACAAGTCAAAAACTTACACGCGTGATGCATCAAACTTTCCACGTCGTAGACTGGTTTCAAAGATGTTCAAAGCCTATACAAAAGGTTTCCTCATTATTGACTAAACACAATGACAATGTTTCAAAAATCTCAGAAATAAAGACTATCTAGATGCTCAACCATCAAGGTCCAATATACTTACGGGAACCCATGTGCCCACAAGAATTTCAGCACCAGCAGCAGCAAGGGATTTCGCTATTGCCCAACCATATCCATTGTCATCAGCTATGCCAGCAATAAATGCTCTCTTGCCTACACAAACTCAGGAATTACTCAATATATTACTTGGCATATTTATCCTAAACTTCACCACTAGAGATTTGACTAATTTGGACCACTGAATGATACCAATAGCATATTGTAATAGATAAAATCAAAGAGACATTGCAGAGAAATTTACCTCTCAGATCAATTGGCAAGCCTGACAGAGCCTTGCCTTGATTAGCATCAGACATTGCCTTAACAGCAACCCTCTCAAACTTCACAGAAGATGAACTAAAACTCCTCTGAAAATGTTGCACAGAAGCTATATGACAAGCACTGTTAAGCTTAGCCAACGATGACCCATTTGAATTAACACCAAAAACAGCCGAACCCATTTTCGAAACTCTACGAGAAGACGATATACAAGGACTCGCCATAGCCATTTGAATTCCAGAAGCCGCCATTCCCGCCATAGTCAAAACACAAAATCTCACAGAACAAGATACAGATCTACAAAAACACAGATCCAACACCACGATTCAACAAAACCCAACTGAAACCAAACACAATGAGCGCGAGAGAAACTTACCTCGATGCAAAACAGAGCGCCAATGCGATGAACTGAGGGAAGAAACGAAGGGAAAAAAGGGGATTCTTGTCGAAATGATCAAGTGGGTATTGGTTAAATGTAATGAAAATGTGATTAGGGTTTGAAAATAATAGAAAAGGGGATCGATGAAAACGAGGCAGTGTAGTTGAACTGAACCAACAATGTCAGTCGAAAGGCATTGGAGTTATCGATCGGAGAATTGGGGTTTTGTTCGGAGGTGACGTGGTGTGCAGGTCACAGTTATTGGTCACAGACAGGGCACGTTAACATTCCCTCTCTCTTCTTTAATTTTTGCTTATTTAATTTTATTAGTTGAAAAGAATTGGTGAGCATTTAACTTTTTTAATTTTAAAAAGAAAAAAATACACAAATTATGAAAATTTAAATTATTTAATTTTAAAAAAATTTAAATTTTCTTCTTGAAAAATACAATATAATTTTCTTTTCAAAATATCATATAAGTATTTTTGGGTCAATCGGTAGTTCAACATAATATCAGAAACAAAATTTCTGAGTTCGAATTTTTGTTTTTAATCTCAATTTTATACATATTGTGTTTGGTGAGACTATTGAGTATGTAAGCCTCAAAGTAAAACTAGGTTTGTCCACGTTTCAAGACGGAAAGCTTTCCCGTGAGGAGAATTGTTAGATATATATATATTGGGTCTATTACTTAACTATTTAAGTTTTTACGTCAATCGATAGTTCAATATAGTATCAGAGCCAAGATTCTAAGTTCGAATTTCTGCTTCAGCAATTTACGCTTTCACATGAGAGGGAATGATAAATATACATATTTGACTCATTACTTAACCGTTTAAGTTTTCGGGTCAATTACCCTGTTACCTAACATAAATAAATGAAAGTAATTAAATAAAAATAAAATAATGTCATTTAAAATTAATTAATTTGTACACCAAAAAGCCTAAATCCATTTCCCTCTTTAATCCCTTTCCCCAAACTTAATTCCAATTCTAGTAATCCATTCGAGTTCGAGTTCAGATTCCCCTCGCTCTCAAAACCCTTATTAGTTTCGTAACAAACATCGATTAAACTGAACGTACCACTATTTTTTCCTGTATCTCTGCGTTCGCATGAATAAAACTTAATCACATCTTTTTCCTTCAAATTATTTTCTTTCACAAATCGATTCCATCCCCTCGTAAACACGAAACTTTGACTACTCCTCCAATAGCAATATCGAAATTTCCACAATTTCATCATCTTATCGTAAAATATAAATTCCACATCCTCAATTTCGCTACTCTCATGACCCCGAACATTTTCTTGAAAATATTCGGACACATAGGGAAAGTATTTTACCGCGTATTTTTTAGGTACGACTAGGCGATTAAGTTTCCCGACATCGCTCGGAGTTAATTCCTTTTGAAATAATTGTTTGCATGTAACATGTTCATCCCCATGCAACGTAAAAATATTATTATTATTATTATTATTGCTACTTTTGATTTTACGTAATAATTGCGATTCAATCTTCAAGAAATCGTTGAATTTCGCTTCGTATGATCCGTCTCGAATAATTTCCAAGATTTCTTCCGCGCTATAACGTTCTTGAAAACACGATTCTCGTACCGTTCGACTAGTGATCGGAAAATTACGATACGATTCTTCGTTACGAAGTTTAATTGTCGCACTATCATATGCCATAGCAGCTTCTTTTTCCGATTTAAATGTTCCGAGCCAGATTCTCTGATGATTCGCGTAAATTTGAGCGCCCCAAAGACCGTTCTGTTGCGGTACAACGCCTTTGAATTTGGCCTCGAGTTTCTGACGCTTGTAATGATAATAATTATTTGAATTCGAAACTCGTAATTCCATAGAAATTAAAATAATAATGATAATGATAATATGAATTAAAGTAAGGAAAACTTTAATTTATTTAATAAATAAAAATGCAATATTTTAGGAGATAAAATTAGAATAATTAGATGGAAATTAACTGATTATGTTGCATGAAAATGGAAATAATTAATTTTTAAAAATATAAATAAACCAGATTTAGGTATTTTTAATACCTAATAATTTCTGTAAAATAAACTAAATAAGTTTAAATTAATATGTTCTAGAATTAATATACTTAATTTAATTTTGTTTTTATTTAGGAGAGATTTTTGTATACAGGAAAGAAGGGTAAAAATGTAATTTTACATTGGAAACAGCCAATAAATGGGTGACACGTACACAGCCGGTGTATGCAAATGGGTCTCGTATATTTAGTGATCTGAATTTTGAGAAATTGATAAATACCACATTTAATATTTTATTTTGTTTTTTCTATTTTTGAAATATATATCACTTATAATGAGATGTGACTCAATTAAGACCATATGAGTATGAGTTTAAGGGGTCGTATTCGTTAATTAAAAAGGTGTATACGTGCACTATGTCGATTTTAGTAAATTCACGGATCAGACTACTCTAAAATTTATATTGTCCGATGAACATGTGTCTAAAAGTTACGAGTTAGATCCACGAGATAGAAGGGAATAAAAAGTGACCAAGTAATGTAACATTTAAGTATGTGGTATATAGAGATATTCAAACCTTTTCTATAGTGAAGAACAAGTCAAAAAAAAAAACATTAAATCTGACCGTTGGAGTGAAAGTCAGTTCAAATTTGATTCCTATGCATGGGGAAATTTGTTACCTTAAATTTTGACTATAAATAGCAACTTCCATCACTCTCTTTGATTCACCATTGTTCTTGTTAAGTGTTTCTATGAGTACTACGAACTCATACAATATTTTCCCAGTTTTTGTTTCGGTCTTTTGAATCGGCTGGCATTGTTGGCCAAGTAAACTCAGATCAATTTTTACCGTAAATGACAATTAGGTTGTACAATTTTTTCGCCATTTTTCCGTTGAGCCGGCCTAATTTTTTCGCCATTGTTGTCAGTTTATGTTCTTCGCCTTTGTCTGTCACGGTTCCTGAGAAATTTACCTTTTCAGTCACCAAGTTCCGTAAGAGGTACATGTTATGCTTAACTTATGTGTCACATTTATGAAGTTTTTGAGGATTTTTGTGGACTGATGATCGAGTTTTTACTGATGTTTGCAGAGGAATTTCTGGTTCGTTGCAATGGATTCGGTCAATGTCATCAATGAGAATGAATCAAAGGTACGGAAAACTAGTAA
>JAYMTB010001863.1:0-10166 GCA_036897585.1 Francoa sonchifolia | reverse complement strand
TGCAACGGAATGTTACCTATATATGCATGTGTTTTTACTATCTGCCTTTTTATATTCTGCTTTTGCTTCATTCAATGTTTGGTTTCTTCGTTTTCTACATTTTTTTTTTATCTAATTAGGTTGACTAACACACGACATCATTTTTTAGTGTTTTTTTTTTCTTAAATACCGGGAAAAAAATTTCTAATTAGGTTGACTAACACGATTCATAGGTTCGTCTGAATTTAATTTTAGTTATTGAGTGATTAACAATATTCTAAAAATATTCTGGGTACGTAAATTGAATTATAATATTATGTGAAAAAAGAGTCCTATGTAAAATTTCAATGGGTACGGATTATGTGATGACAATTTGTAGGGTTTTTATGATAACTATAGTCTCACTTATCTGTATGGTTTATAAACAATATCTATAATTTACAAATAAATTAATTAAATAAAGCACGACATGATTATTGGACATAGAATCATTGTTTTAGTAGTTTAATAAATAATTAAATGTAGATTAATTATGGGAATTTAGTACTTTAATAAAATCAAAGATTCTCTAACAGCGTAAAAAGCTGAAAACTAACACCACGCCGTTAATTCTTTTTTTAAATTATTCTCCCACCTCTTTATCCACCACACCGTCGGTTCAATTTACCCCTCCATTATTTTAATAAAAAATTAATGAAAATAAGAACAAGATTCTATCACTCAAGAGAGTTATAGATTGTAACTTTATTACATAAATTTAATTATACGAATCAAAATCTAAATACATTTTTCATTCATCCGTTTTCATATATAGACGTTTTTATATATGGAGGTTGCAAACGGTTCATTTCGATTTCAGCATTGTATTCGGTTCTTACACCGACAATCCCAAAATTGAATTGAGAAAATAACTCTGTTCTTGCCCATCCTCATTCTTAGTTTGGATTCGATTTTTATTTTTGACTTAGGCCACGGTTCTTATCCAGTAGATTATTAAAAATAGAGTATAACTAAATCTTCAATTTCAATTATTCACGGTTTCAAATGACACTTCCAATTTTATGTATATAATTCTCTAACACTTTCTCTTACATGTAAGCTATTTTAATTTTATTCAGATATGAAAAGTAGATCCATCATAGTTTCTTGAATTTAAAAATTCTATAGTATTTAATTACCGATTGTCTAAAAAATTCAAACGGTTTAATAATAAACTAAAAATAAAATATTTGTCATACTCTAACAAATTATTTTAAAACTCTAGCAAATTACATATATTAAATTAATCTAATTTTCATTAGTTTTTAACTATAAGAAATGATTTAAATAATTAATTAATTTAAAGAAATTGAGTGTTAAATAAAATAAAACATAGATTGTCTTTTTCCTAATTATTTATTAGGTAATTAATATTTTGCATATGAAAGGACACGTAAGCGTAAAACGGTGACAAATAAGCAAAAATGCATAGCAAAGGGAAGCGCTGGAAACTTCACACATTCTCTCATTGATAAAAAAAAAAAAAGGAAGATATCATTTCTCCCACCACCAAGTATCCCTAAACCCTCCAGATCTTCCATTTTTCTTCCTCCATTTCCATTTCCATTTCCTTCTCGCCAAATTTCTCTCAATTTTCTCCGCTGAATCGATTCTCGAAGCTGTTAGCTTGGAGTTGGTAGCTGATGGTTGGATTTTGATATCTCCTTTGTATCGAGGGAGGGAAGGAGGGAGGGAGAGAGAGAGAGATTCGCTGCGATGAGATCTAGCTTTGGTTTAGGGTTGGTATTGAGGTATGATTTGATTTTGGTTTTTGTTGAGAGATTGATGTGAGATGAGATCCGTACGTTTTTTTTATTGGCATTGTTTGAGATTTAATGCGGTTAAAGGTGGAGTTGTGTTAATGAGGTTATTAATGTGACAACGGTGTTTTTGTGGTTTTAACTGTTTCAGTGTTATTCATAGTAGTTTTGGAATCAGAGCTTATTTTGATTTATTTTATTGGTTTGTTGATTTCTGGAGTTGTTGTTAGGTTGGTGTTTGGTTTTCTAGAGTTTTTGTTGTTCTTCAGCTGAGTAAAGTAAGTTTGGGGTTTCTTTGAACTGCAAATCATTGTAGTGCTGCTGAAAATGGGAAAATGTTAGATTAATAGGGATTTGTGTTCTGTTTTGGGTGAAGAATTGTGAAGGAAAGCATTTTATTGGTTCATAGGGTTTTTGAAATTAAGCTGCTTGAGATCTGAGGAGTTCATAATCTTCTCATTTTGTACCCTGTGAAACAGTGAAAGTATAGTGTTTGTGGGGAAAGTCTAATTTTCCTTAAACTTGGAGGGGTAAGACTAAGCAGAAGATGAAGGAAAATGAGCCTTGTCAGTGTCATAGATTCATAGGAAAGTGTGCCAATGACAGAAGTCACATCCTTTCTTCTCTCTCCTGGACTTGATTTTATCTTAAAATATCTGAAAGGATTCACAAATATTGCATTTGTTTATCCATATCTAAAGATACGTTGTTGCATTATAGTGGTTTTCATGTTGTAGAAAGATATGTATATGTTGGTTTGTATTTCAAGAAGTTACATGCATCATTCATGCTTCTGTATGCATTTTTCTGTATGCATTTTTGTGCTTACATTCTTGCCCTTCTTTTACAGAGAAATAAATGACAGTGTGTCTGCTGTGGATTTGTGTTCTTCTCAAGATTAGGGTGGGTATTCTTCCCTCTGTGTTGGACTGAAATGTCAGGTATGCTACTTAGTTTATTGGATGCATGTGTCATGCGATCATTGTCAAGTATGAGTTAATTCGGGACAGAAAAAGCATTATAGGAGGCTCCCATTAATTTGAGAGTGCAAGAGGCTTAGTTTATTAAAATTGTAAATAGAACTTCAAAATTTAGAAAGCAAGTAACCTTCCGAATCACATATCTAATGTTTGAGTGCTTTTCTTAATTTGTTCTGTAGAAGGCCCAGAATGGTTGGCAGCTCAGGATGAAATCAGAGAGAGAAGATCTGATTTTGAAAATTCTGAAGATGAGAGACGACGGTCGAAAATTGGCAACCTCAAGAAGAAGGCAATAAATGCTTCCAATAAGTTAACTCATTCTCTTAAGAAAAGAGGAAAAAGAAAAATCGATTACAGGTTTCCATCTGTTTCCATAGAGGATGTGCGAGATGCAGAAGAGGAGTGTGTTGTGCTTGAATTACGTCAAAAGCTCCTTGAGAGAGATTTGTTGCCACCAAGACATGATGACTACCATACATTATTAAGGTTTGTATTTATTTTAAGTATATACTGAGGTTTAAATGATCTGACTAGCTTCTATATTCACATTCTTTCTTCTGACTCAAATATATTATATACATTCACCTTTAATAAATTTTGTTTTTTTCTATTTAGATTTTTGAAAGCTAGGGAATTTGATACAGAAAAAACAATCCAGATGTGGGAAGGAATGCTCAAATGGAGAGTAGAATATGGAACAGACACCATATTGGAGGTAATGAATTTATAATACATCAGTAACTTGGCCGTTGTGATTAATAGTAATATTGTGATAGTTTAATGTCTCTCTTACTGAAACAACATCATGAATTATGCAAAGGATTTTGAATTTCAAGAGCTTGAAGAAGTCTTGCAATATTATCCTCAAGGATACCATGGAGTTGATAAGGATGGAAGGCCAGTTTATATTGAAAGGCTTGGGAGAGCACATCCAAGTAGGCTTATGCGTATCACAACAATTGATAGATACATGAAGTACCATGTGCAAGAGTTTGAGAAGGCTCTACTGGAGAAATTTCCTGCTTGTTCTATTGCTGCAAAGAGACAGATCTGCTCGACAACATCGATATTAGATGTGCATGGTCTGGTATGCGGACATTTTTCATGAATAATCTCTTTGTAAATTGAATTTCATATCATACCATAATTCGAGTATCTTTTGTCAGATCTTTGCTGTCTTCTTTTGGTTTAGAAAATTAACAGTGCTTTGTTATGTATGGTTCATTTGTATGCATGTACATTCAAGAGTTTGATAGTAGAATTGATTGTTGTAGAGGCCTCCCGAGTCAGACTGTTGAGAGATTTGGAGGGAGCAAACATAAGAGAATCTCTCTGTTAACTGATAGGATTTTTATTCAATTTTCCTCATTTAGAATCTAGTTGTTTATGGTAGTTTAACCGCTTATCTGAAAATTTTTAACTCGTAATTTGATATTTTTGCGAGAATACAGGGCATTAAGAATTTCACCCGCACTGCTGCTAATCTCTTGTCAGCCATGACACAAATAGACAATAATTACTACCCTGAGGTATCCGACTCTTGATAATATCTCCTTCACTGTTGTGTAGTTGGTGTGTAATTGTTTTTCCCAACTGAAACACAGACACTACATCGAATGTACATTGTCAATGCTGGTCCTGGCTTCAAGAAGATGCTCTGGCCCGCTGCACAGAAATTTCTCGATCCAAAGACTATTGCAAAGATACAGGTAATGGATAAGGGTTTTGACCCAAGGTACCTAATCATTCGTTTTCATGCAGCCTTAACTAATTATTTGTTTGATACAATTCAGGTTCTAGAACCTAAATCCCTCTTTAAATTAACTGAAGTTGTTGAATCAAGGTAAGTGTCCTTTATTCATTCCATTTTTTTGAAGTATAATTACCATATATAGCATCACTACCGTTCTTACCAATTTACCTTTCAGTCAGTTGCCGGATTTCTTGGGTGGTTCGTGCACATGTTCTGCTGAAGGAGGGTGTCTAAGATCTAACAAAGGTCCCTGGACTGATCCTGTCATAATGAAGGTAGGCATACTTTTGCCTTATTAATTTCTTTATTTTAATGTTGTGCTTTTGAGATAGAACTGGGATTTGGAGATTAACGTAGGTCTTCTCATTTGTAGCTTGTACATAATGCTGATGCAACATTTATGAGACGAATTACCAGAGTGTCCAGTAATCAACAGAAATCAGATTCCTATAATCAAATACATCTATTTAAGGCTAGTCTCTTTTCTTGATCAACAGTTTATTGATCTGCTGTAAGTATATCTTGTTCCTGAATTAATGTCAGTTTTTGTAATCAGGGAAGAACTAGTGATACATATACAACAGAATCAGGGTCAGATATCGATGATCCTTGTCATCTTATTCGACAGGGAAGCTCTGCTCTTCCTTGTTTGGCCCCAGTTCACGAGGAAGTTAGTTTGTTAACCTTTGACTCAGATTCTGGATCATGTTTGTTTTTGTGTATTATATAATTAATATTAGTAAGCTTTTATGTTCGCAGGCCAAGGCTTCAGATCCAAACACCTACTATAGTTGTGATGATAACTTTAGTTCCGCGGAGAAAGCCATTGACTGTAACCCAGGGGTGGTACATTCTCAGTACCTATCCTGTAAGAATAATGGTACAGAAATTTCTTCCTTGGAGGCAGTATCAAATTCAGAAGGTGTTGTTCTTGTCATTTCACCAGGATAATGTAAATTTGTGTCATGTGTATAAGCTAATATCTACCCTTTGGGTTTAACCCCAAACGTCATGTCTCTTTTCAGGTAGAATAGTCCACCGCTGGTTTAGCATTCTCAGGGAAAGAGTTGATAGGAGGAATTTCGCTGGTGTAGGAAGAATTTTGATATCATTGGTGCTCCGAATTGTTGCGTTCTTTCGTAGCTTATGCTTTGAGTTCTGGAGAAGGCAAAACAACACTTATGCATCTCGTTTGGAGCACAACACAGTTAGCGATTCACCAATTGTTGAAGCTGTAAATGAAGCGGACCGTGTCCTTCCATGTATGCAGCGACTTCAGAGACTAGAGGAAGTGTTTGAGGAACTCAGCAACAAGCCAGCTGAATTTCCTTCGGATAAGGAGCAAACGCTTATGGAATCTTTGGAGAGGATCAAGTTGGTTGAGATGGACCTTGACAAAACAAAGAGAGTAAGCAGTTGTTCAACTTGGTTTATATGTCTAAAAGCTGCAATTTGTTGTTGTACATATGATGATATATATCACAATCATGGGATTCTTACAGGTACTGCATGCAACAGCAGTTAAGCAGCTTGAAATTACAGAGTCGCTAGAGAACTTACGGGAGTTGAAGTGTCGTGTAAGTAATTTTTCTTTTGTGGTTCATCAATAAGCCATCTTATCAATGTTGGGATGCTTCAACTTGTGAGTTTTTGTTAGTAGTATAGTACCATAACAATAATGGATCGGCAGGAAGAAAAAGCAATGAATCCCTCCCTTTACTCACCGGTAGATGGGTGAGCCATATAACTTTGGGATCGTCTTTTCCCTGCTCTGGAAGAATTTTGATGTATGGATGTCTGAAAAATGAGTGTTTGGCTCTACATATTGGGGACAATTTCTGGAGCTAAAATTTAAAGTTTAAGTTTCCATCCCTTATTAAAGGAAGTAGACTAATGGAAAAACATATCCACCTTCAATTTGTTTTTCTCTGTTGCCTTACCCAAATTTGACAGATGCACATGTCTTTAATTGGATATTAGTATTATCAATGGATAAGTTAATTTACATCAGCTTGAAGTACCTAATGCTAATTACATTCTCTCTTACTCAGACTCTTCACTTTAGCAGCCACCATATGCGTGTCGGACATGGTGAAGTAGAGTGTGAGTAGGAAAACTGGACACTCTCCGAACAATTGAAAATCATTCGAAATATGACCCAAAAATACAAGGAAAACCTTGGGGCGAGTCCAGTGTCGTATATGTACATACCCTGGGACACTTTTTTAAGGTCGAGTAAAATAGTTCAAGATCATGACATTTTTAAGAGCAATTTACTTTGTTTTGTAGTTCAGCTTCAATAGTTGTGGTTTAAATTATGGCCATAGAATGCTACGACACTGGTTAGCTAATAGCTGATTTCCATATTAGTATTACAATTAGAACATTGAGCTTTATAATGTTCGGTGCCTTATATGCTGTCCTTCAAGTCATTCCTTTACTACCGCATTTTGAACTTGATGTTCAGACTCTTATATTTGTGAATCCTTGCTGCAGCAAAGGAGGTTGTTCTGTTGACAACTGGAAGAATGATGACGGCTGGGATGAGGATGCAGTAGCAGGACAAACGATAATCAGACTACCTGTGCAGAAACGGGAGGTTGCTTCAGATAGTAATGCCATTCCAAGGGGGTCATTGCCATGTTACTTGGGAAGCACACACTTGGAAGTTGGAAGTAAACGTGGAGCTGACAGTTTTCTCGATCGCCATAAATATGTAATCACTCTATACTTGTATTTACAACTTGAGTACCTCACAAAATATAGGTAAAGCTGCATGGTTATTGTCCAATTGAGCTAATGAACAGCATTAAAAGAAACAGAAAAAAATTGAAATGTGTAACAAATCGACAAGTCTCCATTCCTTACTCATTTGTGATATTGGCATGCTATCTACAATTGAGAGGCATACATTTTTCCCACAGAATGCTAGGCACAATGTGAATAGGATAATTAATTTCGGGTGCCTACGTCCTCACATATGCACACACACCCATCCTTAAAAGGGATTGAATGCTAAGATCGTAACCCTTATTGTTTCGTGATAGCAAAATGGAAGCAGGAAATGGAGTGCCTAATGCACTTGATTCAAAGAAAATAGAAAGACAGAAAATTTGAAGTTGATCTAGGATGATGACGGCTAACATGTCAATGTCTTGTGTATGAATATTTCACCTTTTACCTATCTGAGTCATAAACTCCAAGTTCAAACCCAGATAGGGGTGGGGAGGGGATTGGTCCATGAGCTAGGAGTAGGGTGGGTTTGGTATTTTTCAAGCTTGGTCGGTTTTGGTTTACCTTTGTGTAGGACTCAGTACTTCATTGCAATATATCAGTTTAAACCGAGAACCGAAATGAATTTAAAATAATTTAATTTTTAATTTTCTAAAGGTCTTGATTAATTTGGTTCAATTTTAAAACAATATTTTCCGGCTCACTTCCAATTGTAGAAATATATTGGTGATATAATAATTACTTCAGATAATTAGGCACAGGTCGTGTCCTCCATCATTGAATGAAATTGAACTTTTATAGTATGATATCACTTTGACAATATTTAAAAATAAATAAATAAAATAATTGTAACAGTTCATTTAAATTAAAGTTTATTATTGACATTCTTACATTGATATTTAGTTTATTAATATTATTATACTCAAGTTTGAATTTTAATTGAGATATAGATTATTTTCTTTGTATGAAAAAACAAAGGAGAAAATAAGAGAGATTGTTGTAATTTAAAAGAGAGAATTAATTCGCCTAAAATACAATTTTTGTAATTGCCAAAATACTAAATAGATTAAAATAATATGGTGCTGGGAGCATTTGTTGAAAATTGCTTAAATTATTTGGCGACTTTATTGCTAATGTTTTCGTTCATCCACTGTAATCCATTAATGATATTCTCTATAAAAGACTACATTTTAATAGATACGTGCAAACAAAATTTGATAATTTATTTGGAAATACGTAATCAATTTCCAAATCAATTCCAAACTAAGTATGGGGATTTGGATTTGGAGATACAATATGCATTGAATCCGTTTCGTCCAAGTTCCTATCCAATATGTTCCAATGCCAAATGACTTATACCGGACATGACCTTAGCCCCTCTAATGCACGGACCTTGGCCCATTCGGATTGAACTTAGCCACTCCTTTTCAATTAAATGAGTAAATCAAATTAGTCTTGAATTTTGATGAGATTATTCTCACATCCAAACTAACTTGTTGGAGTTTGATCATTTACAATCTTTTAAAATGAGATCAAGAGAATGACTAGAAGATTTTTAGAGCGATTTTTTTTTTTATGTCAAAATTAAACAGAGGTTTTAGATTAAATTATCACTTAAAATGAAAAATATGAGATTTATACTCTTTATTTTTTTTACTTTTTTTTGGATTACACAATAAAATATAATCGTCTCTCTCTTTTTCTAAACATACATATATGGTGTTCTGCTATAGATGACTCATCTGAGAATTAAATTTTGATATAATATTGCCATTTGGATGTTAACTCATTTACAAGAATGACTCACATAGTTCAGTCTAATAGAACATATCAATCATTTCTTACTTTTCTTTTATATTGAATCATAACAACTATTACTCCAACTTCATTAAATAATTAACTTTTAGTGACTCGTAAATTCACAACAGTTTCCAATTGCTGTCCAAGTCAGAGAAAATAACAATATTAATTTTGAAATCTGATGGGTGTGTGTGTTGTGTTGAATTTTGTAACTTTACTCTAAGATAAATTAAAAAGGTTAGATTTTTGGTAACGGTAGCTAGCTAGCAAGAGAGATGAAAACTGTAGAACTTCGTTTCCGCATACCTTGCTGTCATCTGTCTGTCTTCATTATCTCTCTTTCTATTTTCAATTACTTTATGAATTAAGCTTGAAGAAGAGTTCCTTCTTTGTTTAGAGAGGGCAGATCTCTTGATTTGCTGTTTTGCTGAAATACCCTGAAGAAAATGGAGTCCAATCGGAGCTTTTCATACATTATATTTGTTGCTTTGGTCATAATTTTGATGGGTTTTGCTGTTTCTTCAAATCCCACTTCTATTTCAGGTATTGTTTGTGTTTTCAGTATGTGGGTGTGACATTGGAGTTGATTTGCCTTATAAATTGCTAACCCCTGTTTGTTTGTGTGATTGCAGATGGTGTTTTTGAATCTAGGGTTTTTAATGGCAGGAATCTTCTTCAGGCTAAGAAAGGTTTGATTTCCTTACAAACCCAGATTTCAATCTAGTTTTGGATGTAATTTTTGTTCATTTGGGTTGAGGTTATAATGCATTTTTATGGGGTTTATAGGTCAATGTTTCTGTGAATGTTTTGATTTCTACTTTGCCCCATGTTCCTTTTTGGATTAAATTTTGTTGGAGTAATTGAAGATGAACCCATGTTTGGATTTTAAACGTATACTTCCATATTTGACTTGTTTGTTTGTTTGAAGTGCTAGATCTGTGATAAATACTTTAGATTTTAAACTATGGAAGAATGCAACATTGAGAAAGAAGAAAGCTTTTTCCTGTTGAATGAAATCTAGAGAAAGGATATGGCAATCTCCGGATTACTTAATGCTTTGAACAATTGAGAATTTCTGGGGCTCTTGTGATGTGATTAGGCAAAGCAGATGATAAAATTATG
>JAYMTB010001862.1:0-10167 GCA_036897585.1 Francoa sonchifolia | reverse complement strand
CAGTATCCAAGTACTTCCAGAGGAAGTGAACGGTCCATAGTAACAGTTCCCATTGAAGCATACATGCATCTATATAAACTGCGTATCATGCTTGTTATCCAATGTGAACATCCTGTTGCAGTTCTATGGGGTAAAGTCGAGAATATTCTACTGCAGCTGGCCATGCAGTGAGCTCTTCCAATCTACACGAAAGAGTTGAAACATGCTTGTTAACTATAGCTTGGTAATAATTAAAGCAAAGAATAGAACATACCTGAAGAATATTGGGTCACCAATAGCTTTTAAGGAATCCAGGTGGCTTTCAAACTCTGTAGCATTAGCATCTTCGCCATCAGTATAGAGCCACTCTTGCCCCTGAAAATACACCATAATTGATAAACAACTTAAGCAAGTGCTGAGACTTAACTTTTAAGCTAGAAGGAAAAAGGGCAGCTCACCTCATTAAGCTTTTCAGTAAAGGATTCACGCTCATCTTTAGTGGAAATTTTTTCGAACTCCTCTGATTCAAGCTGGTAAAGCAACAATTCCAATGAGATGTGGAAAGCAGGTTATCCATCTTATTTACAGGTCATAATTAATGATAGTACATACCAATAAATGTGACATTGGCATAAATTTTGGTTGCCAATATAAATGATGATGTTAAATTCTTTGGAGCTTGTAAGAACTTTCCTTTTCTTTTGTAGCATATATATACATCCTTCCAGATCATTATTTAACTCTGCAGTCCTCCTTCGCTCTGCATCCTTTCTATCCACTGCTTCTAATTTAAGTTCAACTTCAGCAAGATTTTCTTTTGATAGAGATGCACCATGACCCATAGTCTTTTCTACTATCTAAAAAAGTGATATTAACAATCAGAAATGCACAATAGACGAGAGACAGATTATTAGAAGTGATATTAACAATCAGAAATACTAAGTTTAGGGGGTAACATATTACAAATAAGTGTTTGAGAAACACTTTGTTACTAGGAAATAATAATTTGTGAAGTATTGCTGAAAAGGAAAAATCAAAATAGTAAACTTTTGAAACTAAAATTGATTAATTTTTGTCTTAAAATAGAAACTGATGATATTAGATTAATATGTTTAAAGCACATATGAGAATTTATAGGTAAGACAGACATAAATGAAAGTTTTCTCAAATTTTCTAAAAATTGAATTACCTATTAGATTTTAATAGACTAATATTCTGTAAACATGTTTTTCAATACTGTCATAATATCATAATGTGAGATTTTAAAATCGAACAACATTTATTTATTTTATTTTCTTAATAAATATTGGAGATGTGGATTTTGATTGTTCGTCATATGAAAACTAAACAGATACATCCAATGCGCATGGAGAGTTGTTTAGTAATTTTTTATGTATTTGTAACCTAATTCCAATCAAAATAGATTTAGTACGACTCCTGAACATAGGCACATTATCGAACCAAGTAAATCTGTATGTTCCCGATTTTTCCGTTTGATTTTCGTTCCCTAACAATTTAGTCGAAAATATTTATAGTATATATAAAATTTGCACGTTAAAATCATGTTTTAAACTTCTACAAATTTTTTTGTAGTAATCAAGATATTATATTTAATGTTCTAATATCACATCGTAAGAGGTTGAAAGAATGAAATATCCAAAATTTGATTTCATTAGATACTACTCTTAAGTGATTGTATTCAAGCCCATACACGTGACTTATAACTAAATTAGTTACCTATAAATCATGAAATCATTTCGAAAATGAAAAAACAACAAAGCCCATATCCAATTATTTTTATGTTTTTAATTTGTTAAAGCACACGTAATGTAACTAAACTTCTACCCATTATTTCATTTCCTTATTTATTTTACAACATTTTCTAGTATTTTATCAATGGAGAATTAGCCATAGAACTCATCATCACCATCACGGGCACGTCGAGCATGATGAATCATGGGTTTCCGTAATTAATTCTATTTTTTTCTTGTGTTTTGTTGATTTTTAATATCGTTATGTATTAATTAATCAATTTTATTAGTTCACAAAAAAGAAGTACAAGAGTTTTGAGTTTGAGTGTCAGTACTCCAATTATCTAGACGTGGGCAAAAAGTCCGGATCTAAAAGCCCGGCTTAGCCTAACCCAATCAAAGTCTGATCAAACCCCGGCCTAAAAAATCTTGTCAGACCAAAAAAACAAGTAGACTAGACCTGGATGAAAGTCTGGGCCTGATGCCCGACCCGAAAAACCTCAATTATAAATATACTAATATTTAATTATATCAAATATTAAACATTAAACATTTTTTTATATTAGGAAATATTAAATATTAGTAAATCAAATATCAACTATATTTACTTGACATGTGTTATTTTCCTCATATAATATCAATTATATTTACTTGACATATGTTATTTTCCTAATATAATTAATATAATTGAATAATCAATTTTTCTATTTAAATCTCTATACAGTTAAACCAATAAATAAAAAAACAACGCCTTAATGAGAAGGACCAGTTGGGAGAATTTTGTGGACAGTTTGGGATGAATATTTCATCTAAAAGTAAGTCCCATAAGTCAAACCTTACACTAAATATAAGAAAGAAAAAAACATTTGGAAGAAATTTAGTCGGATGAAAGATCATATTGATCGGGAACGAAAAAGGAGATTATATTCCCTCTTATAAAAAATCTTATCCTACCTCGAAAACTCAAGAAAAAACTTGTTGGAAATGTGGGAAAGTAGGTCATTATGCTAATCGCTGTCGAATGACCAAAAAAATTAATAATCTTATTGTTGATCAAAATATAAAAGAAGCGCTATTAGCTTTAATGATAAATTCTGATAAAGAATCAAAAATATCTTACTCCTCATATCATTCTCAAGAGTCAGACAATCTTTATAGCGAAAGTTTATCAGATGAAGATAGGGCTAACCGTTGTAATTGTAATATTCAAGAAAATTCTTGTATAAATAATTGCCAAGAGACAGAGGAGAAGAGTTTTATAAAATCCTATCTGCCTTCCTGGACATTAATATAAATGTTCTTACATCTAATCATATTATAGATTTTATTAAATTAATAAAAGATCCTAATCTTCGATCACAAATTATTGACCAAATGGATTGAATGATTACCATTAGAGATTTTTCCAATCTAGATTACGACCATCTCGTAATACCCTAGAAAACTCTCAGGTAATCCTTCGAGAGTTAAGGGTTTAAATGCTACTTGCACTAACCCTATATGGATATAATTATATCCCATATTGATCTCATTTTGATTCAATAGTTGGATTGTCAGTTCTTCACCATTCAAAGGAACTGATTCTTCTGTAGTTTTTACTACATGTTTTAAACTCAATCTTTCAAAGGTTCCAAATTCATAAATTTGGTTGGGTTTTATTTTGGGTATTACCCAAGGATTTAATGCCTCCATATTATGGGGCAAATCATACTCATTATGAGAACTATTTTTCACAGTTGTCTTTGCGTTTAGACAAAATAAATTCATATCATGAATTTGAAGAGATATCTGTTAACCCATAATTTCTCATATTGCTAACACTCATGGTGATACCAGCTTTGACTCAGGATCCTCTTGATTGTTTTAGTATATAAACCTGATAGGGTTATTTCAACTAGAATCCTAGATCTTAATCAAGTGAGGATTATGGTACGAGGATTTGTTAGACCTCAAACGAAATCATGATGTACCTGCGATTTCTATAGAGGTTTCCAGCCGATATATCATATATTCATTTGATTCAGAATAGGATAGAAGTTGAATTATTCCTACCACCTCAACAATTTATAGACCAAACTTTATTAAGAGTATAAACAAAAAACTGGGAACAATTTACAAATATTAATCAATTCTGACGTAGTGATATCATCTATGAACTGATGTTACTAAAAACGGTCATTTGGCGCCACTCCTCGGCTATACGGGCACTTAGTAACCAGTACTCATAAATAATAGGTCAAACCCGCCTGAATAATTAATATTTAACCCATCGTCTTTGTGGTCTTCCTTGTATTCTAAGACGAGGACATACAAAATTTTGGACTAAGCTAGTTCAAAAGGATAAAGGTGGGAAATTTGTATGGTCAAGAAACCATAGATGAAATAACCACCAAGATAGCTCATTATCAGCATCTTCGCAAAGCAAAGCCGCCAGTGGAAGCTCCAAGCTCTTTCGATTATATCTCAGAGCAACTCAAAATGCACTCTAGTCCGATCAACAAAGAAGAAGCAATTGACCGATATATGGAAGCATTAAAACAAGATTTGGGCAAACATTTTGGTTAGTCTAAATCCAAATTTAAATCAGATGCATCTATGGCTTCAAATGAAAAAGAAATTGCTAGTAACCAATTCAACTTTCTAGCCGGAGAAGATCAGCAAATAGAAGACCCAGACGATATTGTTGTTACTATTGAAGACAACATAGAAGTTCTCAGAGACTCTAAAAAAGTCGATTAAGAAAAAATCTAAACCGTGAGATTAGATCATTATGATGTCACATAAACGTTAGAAGGTCTAAAACATAAGCCATGACATTTTTATCATACAATTAATTGTGCATTTACAGTTAAGATTTCTGACTAGGCCCGACAGAATATATCCTGTTGATTAAAAGAAATTATATTCCCACTTTATGAATTATTAATTTTCGGATTTCAAATATGCAATCCAATTTATTTTATGGTTTTTTGAGTTCCTCTTTCTTATAAGCATGGGGTTGTCCATGTATTGGGAGCAGAACGAAATTTTGTATTTTTCTCTGTAAATTTCTCAAGTTTATACTATATCAGTTTATATTTGGTGAACATCGCGCGGATTAAATATAGTAAGCTATCTCAGTTTTTATTTAAAGTTTATTTATATTCATGATTGGCTGAGAATGTAGATGTCTGTTAATTCTGAATGAATCATATTACTAAGTTCATGGTGATGTTATAAACATCAAAATATATTATGAAATATAAACAAAGACGATGGGTTAAATATTAATTATTTTTGCGGGTTTGACCTATTATTTATGAATTTTGGATACTGAGTGCCCGCATAGGCGAGGAGTGGCGCCAAAGGGCCATTTTTAGTAACATCGGTTCATAGATAATATCACTACGCCAAAATTGATTAATATTTGTAAATTGTTCACAGCTTTTTGTTTATACTCTTAATAAAGTTTAGTCTCTAAATTGTTGAGGTATGTCGGTAGGAATAATTCAACTTCTATCCTAGTCTGAATCAAATGAATATATGGAATATCGGTTGGAAACCTCCATAGAAATCGCAGGTATATCCGAATTTCGTTTGAGGTCTAACAAATCTTCGTACCATAATCCTCACTGGATTAAGATCTGGGATTCTGGTTGAAATAATCTCATCAGGTTTATATACTAAAACAATCAAAAGGATCCTGAGTCATCATGAATATAAATAAACTTTACATAAAAACTGAGATATAAATAGAAGCTTACTATATTTAATACGCGCGATTTTCACCAAAGATAAACTGATATATTATAAACTGGAGAAATTTACATAGGAAAATACCAAATTTCGTTTTGCTTTCAGTATATGGACAACCCCATGCTTATAAGGAGGAGAAACTAAAAAAACCATAAAATAAATTTGGATTGCATATTTGAATCCAAAAATTAATAATTCATAAAGTGGGAATATAATTCCTTTTAATCGACAGGATATATTCTATTTGGCCTAGTCAGGAATCTTAACTGTAGATGCACAGTTAATTGTCTGATAAAAACGTCATGGCTGACGTTTTAGACCTTCTGACGTTTATGTGACATCATGATGATCTAATCTCACGGTTTAGATTTTTTCTTAATCGACTCTTTGAGAGTCTCTCTGAGAACTTCTATGTTTTCTTCAATAGTAACAACAATATCATCTGGGTCTTCTATTTGCTGACCGTCTCCGGCTATAACGTTGAATTGGTTATTAGTAGTTTCTTCTTCATTTGAAGCCATAGATGCATCTGATTTAGATTTGGATTTAGACTGGCCAAAATGTTTTCCCAAATATTGTTTTAATGCTTCCATATATCGGTCAATTGCTTCTTCTTTGTTGACCGGACCAGAGTGCACTTTGAGTTGCTCTGAGATATAATCGAAAGGGCTTAGAGCTGCCACTGGCGGCTTTGCTTTGCGAAGATGCTGATAATGAGCTATTTTGGCGGTTAATTCATCTATGGTTTCTTGACCGTACAAAGTTCCCACCTTATCCTTTTGAACTAGCTTAGTCCAAAATTTTGTATGTCCTCGTCTTAGAATACAAGGAAGACCACAAATGTCTTTAGCTACTTCAGGGGTCCACTTAGAGTTCCAAGAAGAACTAAAGAGAAGCTTTACCCTCGTATCGATCCGAATGTTTGAATCCGAAATACTAGGTATTTTCGTCGGCATGTTCCTTAGAAGGAGTAACAGTTATCCAATCTTGATATAAAGATTTAAAAGTTTCATGAAGATTCTGAACTGCGGACCCATATAATATCCACCATTTAGCAAACCATATAGGTATAGGTCTTGTCCATAAATTTAGACATGGTTTTATGAACCATGAATGTTTTTTAAGACGATTCTCGTAAAGCAGGGTTCTAGAAAAGGCATCAATATAATTCCAGAATGTATACTTAAGCACAGAGGTTCTTACTTCGGGGTGAGAACAATCTCTCTCAGTTAGGGTTCGAAGACCCTATTCTTCAGCAACTATTAATTTTTTAATAATAATTTTACTAAAATTATAATTAGTTTTATCAGCTGAAGAAAAGTGTGTGATTTCACACGAACCACTTTGGATGAGCATTTGCTCATATTGGGCTCTCTGCTTATAGGAACCTGCTGCATATGATGCACTGGTTAAATATTTTTCCATTAGGGTCCATGGTTCTTTACTCCACGGGAGGTCCCTGTGCTCAATATGAATTATTATTTATGGCCAACTATTCTCGATATGATCATCAGAATTGTCTGCATTTTCATCACCTACTACGGCGACATAGGAATGTGAGGAAGATTCTTCCTCTTGAGTTTTAGCTTGCTCTTCCTGTTGTCTCCGTTTTTCCATAAATATTTGGAATTTTCGAAACATAGGATCATCTTCCTGGGGTCCTCTAGAAGAGGAGGCTATGTTGGCAGCTATAAGCTGTCTCTGGGCATTTTGAGCGAGGATATTACCTCTAATTGGTCCTCTTCCGGATCCTCTTCCTCTCCTGGTGGGAGGTCGACTGCGATTTCCTGGGGAATATTCCCTTTTATCTATCATTCCTGTAAAAATTCACGAGTTAAAAAGTCGGACAAACTAATATCTGCACCTTTTTTTTTATATTCAATTTGAAAATCGAATGGGGCTAAATGGGCTTGCCATCGAACAAACATTTGTTTGGAAACATCATGCTTAAAATCTATAAGAAACATGAATTTTGCAGATTGGCAATCTGTCTTAACCAGGAATATCTGATTATAAAGATTATCTTGAAATTTTAAGATACATCTAACCATTGCTAAGATTTCTTTAGCTACCGTAGCATAATTTTGCTAGGCTTTATTACATTTTCCGGAATAATATCTAACAAGATATTCTTGTTTAGTTGTAGGGTGAATTTGTTTTAGAATTCCCCATATCCTTTTTCTGAGGCATCTGTTTCAATGATTTTTTCCCACAAAGGATTTACTAACATTAGACAAGAAATTTGATTGACTTGTCGTTTTATTTTTCTTACTGCCTCAGTATGAGAATCAGGCCAAGGAGTAAGATTTGTTTTTAGTTTATCATATAGAATAGTTGCATCTATAGCTAAGTTTTTATAATATGATAAAATATAATTTGAACTTCCCAAAAACCTCTGCAGTTGGTTTTATATAGGATTTTATCTGGGAACTTAGAAGCAAATTCAATGCTTCTTGTGTATGGGTATTATTTTCCCTTTATCTATATTATGTCCTAGGAAACGAATATTTGTTTCAAATAGGGCCATTTTAGGTTTAAATATTACTAATCCATTTTGGATGACAATCTGTTTAAATATTTCCAGATGTTTAAAATGAATCTCAATATTATTTGAGAAGACTATAATGTCATCTAGATAGACTATGATAAAATCACTATGAGGTATGAATATATCATTCATAATATTCTGAAATTCAGAAGGAGCATTTGTTAGACGAAAAGGCATAACATTCCATTCATATAAGCCTATTGGAACTGTAAAACTGTTTTATATCTATCAGATTCTGATATTTGGATTAGCCAATAACCAGACTTTAAGTCAAATTTAGAGAAAATGATAGCATCTCTAAGTCTATCTAATAAGTCTTTCTTATTAGGTATTGGATATCTAATCCATTTAAGAACCTTATTAAGAGGTTTATGGTTTATTACTAATCTTGGTTTGCCTATTTCAATGTTAGCATTTTTATTCACATAAAAAGCTGGGCAAGACCAAGAGGATTTAGAGGGTTTTATTAAACCTTTATCTAACAGAGATTGTATCTCTGTTTTACAAAGCTTCAGATATTCTGAATTCATTTGACAAGCTCTTGCTTTTGTAGGAATTTTCCCGTCAAAATCCTTTTCATAAAGAAGTGAAACAATATGTTTTTTTCTATTCCAAAAGGCATTTGGATGCTCACTGCAGATCTCTATACTGAGTCTGTTATGTATAAGTTTAACTTTTTCTTGTAACTTGGGATTGTGTAATTTGTCTCCTATGGTTAGAAGATTTATATCTTGTTTAAGGAACCTCATATGATCAGTTTTTGCCTTTAGCATGCTATGAATATTATTTACCAGCGAGTAAAATGTTGAGTTATAAACTCAAAATAGATAAGATTATCTTGGTTTGTACCAGTAAACCCTTTCTCATTTATATTAGTAATAGGGAAGATTGAAAGGGAGTTCCTAAAATTAACTGGCTAGTTATATTTTTAACTAGGATAAAACTGTTTGGAATGCAAATTTTTCCCTGGCAGATAATGGCAATAGAAAGTTTATAATTAATGAGCTAAGGGAATGAGTAGTTTTATGAAAATATTGGGTTGGTATTAATCCTTCCTGGATGCAATTTAAATCTGTACCACTATCTATACGAGCCATAAAATCTCTTCTGAAATCTTTTTCTATAAGTAATTTGATTTTTACATACCACTTTTGGGAAGTAACCATCATTTCTATAGTAGAAAGAAAATGATTATTTTCGCAGTATCTCCAAAATTGAAATCATTTAAATCAAATTGGAGTTCTAGAACCTCAGTATCATGAGAATTCTCGAATTCTCGAATTTCTTTATTTTCTTACAGTTGAAGTCGATTTTCAATATCTCTGTTATTTTTTTGAAGGAAATATATTTCTTTCTTTAAATTTACTACCTCATGATTAAGGTCATAAACTGAGGTAGAACTAGTTTCTGTCCTTTTTTCATTAAGAAGTTTATATACTTCTGCCATGGTGTAAATCTTTGTCTTTGGAATCTCCCGAATTTCTCTTTTCGAAGGTTCCATAGGAATATCCTTAAAATCAATTTGGTCAATAATCTGTGACCGAAGATTAGGATCTTTTATTAGTTTAATAAAATCTATAATATGATTAGATGTAAGAACATTGATATTAATGTCCTGGAAGGCATATAGGATTTTATACTCAAACTCAAACTTCCAATATCCATCTTACCAACAACAAAACCACGCCATCATTAGATCAAACAAGCACAAATTTAACATTGAAATGTGACAAAACAAACCCACCTCCAAAAGGGAATGACTATAATCAAGCAAAGATCAAACCTAAAAAAAATCCAGAATCAATTTGATACATATAATCTAAATTATTCAAATCCAGTATTTAATCAAACATACCCAGATCACAAAACAATCTCAATTTTCATTCCCTCAAGAATAACAACCACAATAACAACATAAGATGAACCAACACATGCAATCAATCAAAGCGGAAATCAAAACAACGAAGCAACAAAAAGAAGAAAAAATAGAGAAATTAGCTCACAAAGATGATGAAGAAGAGAGATTGGTGAAACAGGAAGAACAAATTGACGAAAATTGAAGATGTGTATCAACACAAATTCATTTATATATATAAACCCATAAACTAATTATTGAAAAGATTAAATTTAACACAAATGCATCCAATGATAGTC
>JAYMTB010001861.1:0-10168 GCA_036897585.1 Francoa sonchifolia | reverse complement strand
ATTTTTCTTGTGATCGTTGATTAAATTTTTTGCCCCCAATCTTAATCCATTGAATACATATATTTTTGTTTGTGAGATCATCTGGAAAATACCCGGAATAAGTTTGACCATTTCTGGTTTGAAGATGCATTCAAGTTTCGGAAAATATTCTGCCTGGGGTTGGTTTTACTGCAGGTACGCCATTGTGCCGTGTGCGTGTCTCTATGCACATGTCAATATACTTCACAGGGACGTGTTATTGTGGCAAAAGGTTAGATATTTTTTTACTCCTAATTTTCAATTTCACAACAAAATTGATAAAAGCACATACATAATGATTTTTGTGGAAAGATCACAAAAGCAAAAGTACATTTACACAAGATAATCTTGTGTCCTACCATCTTTATACAATAATCTTTTGCTTGAGAAACTTCTTATTATTACACCAATCATGAATGCATGGTGTCGATTCCTTTATATAAAGCAAAGCTATTGGTATATTCTGAGTTTATAAACGCTGGTTTATGAAATTCAATACTTTTGGTGATGCGATTATTATATCGAGATTATTGTTTTGACAGGTTTCACTCCATGACTAGTAATGACTCACTCACTTTTTTCCTTTTTACAAAGGAAAGTTTCTTTTTGAAAAGGGGAAAGATTTTGTGAATAGCTTTTCATCAATAAGCTAAAAGATTGATAAGATAAAAAGAAGAAACAGGGCTAATCTAATTGGCTTAGATTCTGTTTTTACCCGATTACGTGAAAATTAGAACCGACAGTGCTTGGTTTGTTCGATGTTGAATTGTTGATTCTGATTTTCAAATCAAAATCAACATTTTATAACATATTTTGACGGTTCTCGTTCTAACTGAAAATCGACAGATAACTTAAACTGAAATTAAGCTGGCAAGGTTCTAGAGGTGGTTTACATTTGTGTTTAGGTGTAACACTTAGTTACACAAGCAATTAGTTACACTTAGATGTAGCATTTAGTTTTGGTTAATTAATCTTATACTAATTATTATAAATCACATCCAACACATTGTTCTACTCAATCTGTAGTGACTATGACATCAAACCATGCCAAATTGAACCACTTGCTTCCATGGATATATTTTCATAATAGTAGTATTATAACATTTTTGTCCTACACAATTTGTAGGGACTATGACTTGGAACCATGTCAAATTGAACCACTTGCTTCCACAGATGTAGTATTCTAACATTTTTGTCATTCATGGACCACATTTGGGTATTTCATGCATGCATGCCCACTATCTATTGTTTATTAGTGAAAGATACCCAACATAAAATCAGTCAGGCAAATGGAACTATCTGCGATTTGATAAATATATTTGAAAATGATTATTGATTCATTATTATATACATAGATAAATAAAATAGAAAGTGAAGAAAAGAAAAATATTAGTTTCCATTCTCCTTTTGTTTATATAAATATTATACTATATGATTGATGCAAGAGATTTGTTTGACTACTGTTTATTTGAGTATTAGTTTTCCCCTTTTTAGGGCTATTTTTATATAACAACGTGCCAAAAAATGTCATATATTTATTATTCATTTCGAGATTAGGGTATTCACTATACTCATGTGTGACTTAATTTAAGGTTTCGTTTGAATGATAAATACTCAAAGTTAAACCCAAAAAGTACTAAAAAATAATTCAAATTGATCTTACTTCAAATTCTTAAATTAAAAAAAAAAAAATTATGATTAGAATTTATACTTGATTCCAAGACCAAGCTTTTGGTACAAATACCAAGAGAACCATGAATGTAAAATTCTTCAACCTCAACCGGCCAGATATAATTAGTGGGAAAAGAATATGAAAAATTAAGCATTTTATTCAAAGTTATTAAATATATATGCTTTTCAAAGTGATTCTTTCCACCCAAATTTAGCTTTTTTTATCCTTGAAATTAATTCTCTTTTCCCATCTCAATATAGGAATTCATCACCTTTTTATTCAACTAGTGGGGGAAAAAATCCCAAAGAATTTTGCATATAAATAAGAAACTATAAAATTTGAAATATTATGGATCAGTCTGTATTAATAAAAATCAGAAAAGTTAATGATGCGCGTGATTAACATATACATTGTGGGTCATAATATGATAGAGTTTGATTTATTGATGTAGCTAATTCTCACCTAATATATAAAAGGATGATTAATAGATATTAGGCAAATCTTTTGCTTAGATTTAGTGATTATTCAATGTCCATAATTTTTTTTTTCTAAAATAATGCTTTATAAGGTCTATTTCATTGACTTATATATCCAAATGTTGCTTAAGTTTGATAACTATCACATGGGTTTTTTTGTTTTTTGTTTCTTGACTTGTCCATTGACAAATTTGAAGTCTCGCTTATATAACATGACACTCCATCAAGAGTGACATCAACGAAAATTTTGAAATATAAAATCTTTAATATTTCAAATATAAGCAAGATTTAATCTCAGATCTTTTATACGATACTAACAAAATTTAAATTTGGATCTAATCTACTGAAAATATCTCTCATCCACGTGGCGCCGTAGCACTTAATGCTGCCATACACTTATCTTTGTCCTTGTAATCTAATTACTATATCATATGTTACAATCCAAATTATCTGCATACGGGTGATGATGAGGCACTCATTGGAACGGAGTATTAATGTGAAATTACAAATATGCCCTTAACGTACCATCCCTCTCATGAATGTGTAATCGAGGTAAGGTAGTGGCCCATGCAATACCCATATTGGAGACATGTCTTCTTCCACATTTTTAGAATACAATGCTTTATTCCAACCTAAACCCTAAACACATAATTTTGCTAATAAAATATCATTTTAAAAATATGTGAGTAATAAAATTAATGAGGGTAGGTGCCAAATAATGGGTAGGAAATGTAATTAATGCAATGGGGTAGTAATAATTTCCTTTATTAGGGTTTGTTCAAGTCAAAGAAAGATTTTCCTTTTTTTTTTTTTTTTTTTGGGAGGCCAAACATGAAAAACCCACCTCTCTTTATACTATATATGATGTTGCTACCTTTATACGTGTGTTATTTTAGGATGGGTCAAATTAGTAAATGGTGCATTATTAGTAATTTATAATAATAATATGGTTAATTGCCCTTGTTTATAACATCATATTTTATTAATTATCTTTTCCGTGTGTTAGAAACTCTAACCAATTGAAATCGGGTTTTGATTTTAAGTGTCTCAAAATGCTTAAATTTAAGTGAGATGGAGTATTACAATATTTTTTCCCTAACAAAGGAACTGACATGCGCTAATGTGTAACACTTAGTGACACAAATTTTAGAGGAGGCTGTCATTAGTACCCACTGTATGTAAACTCCAATACTTGCAATGATGCTATTTGTAATGATCCAAGTCCAAATTTACAGCACAATGTGCAGAGATTAGAGATTGATCTTCACTGTCCCACAATATTTAAACTCAAGTGATTTAATTATAATACATCTCACATACCAAACTCACATTTCAGTGTATGACAGACCTAATACAAACAAAATGCATAAGAACTATAAATATGATGCTCGTGAATTGATATTACATTAAACTAAAAAAGAAATCAAAGAATCAATGCTTTCAAAGGGTATTTTAGTAAATTCATAAAATACCCTAATTGACATAAACTTTGATATCAAGTCTTCCCATCTTTGTTTCTCCACACAAATGTGTACCAAATTTCAAAGCATCATTTCCACTTACTTTTCCTAAAAAACCTTCTTCCAATTCTTTTCTTTAGCCTTGGTGCTCTAGTTAATGGATATTGAACCCTTTTGGGCAATTGGGGGGGTTCCTTCTTATTTCTTCCTTGCATGGCACCATCAAAAACCCTAATTTTTTCCAAAATCTCCACAAATCTTCCATTTTTCTTCATTCTTTTCCTCCTCCTTCACCCTTCATCAACCATGGATTTCTCAATTCCCACCAGAAGATTTCTCTTGGATTCATCCACTACTTCTTCCATGAACTTAAAGCCTAATGAACAAATCCTAAATTTCCATGAATCTCATGGTAATGGAAGAGAATTTGAAGTTGCTGCTCATGAAGTTCCCAGTGGTCCAAATCCTATATCTAATCGGTAAGATATGGAGCTCTATATACCTAGAGTTGTAATATGGCCAAGTTATTATTACTTGTTGCAAGTGAGAGGTGTTATTTGTTACTAGAATTGTATAAATATAAGATATGGATGTATGAAATTTTATGATTATTTTTCTTAATCAATATTTCTTTAAAAGTTTAAGGGCTTGTTTGGCTTATCAAACTGAAGATTGAATTTCACGTAACTCAAGACATATTTTGAAAAACAAAATCGTTTGATCACTGAGCCAGACAGATCTCTTCAAATATTGAACTACCGATCGACCCAAATATGTATATCATGTTCTAAAGTAAAATATATCAAAATATGTTTATAAATCCATATCATCAATTACTAATACGTGTATATCATAATCACTATATAAAAGGTGATTTGAATGAAATTTTTTAAACATTTTTTCCCAAAAAGGATGAAATGAAGAACAAACATGGGTTTCTGAAAACTTGAATTGGAATCTTCAAAAACGTAAAATTGAAGCATTGATTCAGTGTTTTGTGTGTCAGATGTGTTGAATGTCTTCTTCTTTGCCTCAGAAAAAAATTGAATTTTTTCAATATTTTGGATTTTGCTTTTTGTGTTCCCAAAACACATAATGCAAACAAAAGTCATAAAAAAAAAAAAGCCCATTATTTCTTAATTATTATTTTCACTGTTTTTGAAAAGCTGCCACTAATATCACCAATCAATCATCTTGTCTTTGTGTCTTTTTCTTCTTTTAAAATTTATTAATTATTTTTTCTTTTATTTTTTTTAAATGTTAATTTCATTTACTCATGAAATAATCATTAATAATTTTAAATGAGTATTTTCAGTTGCAATTAACTATAGATTTGTAAAAATTTCAAATATTTGATTAACTTGAATTCAAAGGTGGACCCATATTAAAGTAGGATTAGGCCATGGTCATTGTGTGAAATAAAATTTTAAATTACTTGATTTAATTGGAAAACAAATTTTCAAATTAAATAAGATCAAATATTATCAAATTTGTTCAAAAAATTCCCCCTTCTAATATTATAAACAATAAATATATAATTTATTCTACATTTTATATTTATTATTCACATACATTTTTATGGGCCAATTACTAATGGGCTCACGAGCCCTATAAGACTTCAAAATGGGCCTAATATTGTACCGGGTTAATAATTAACAAATCTACATCAAGCCCAGCCCAGCCCATTTACATCAAATAACCCGACCCATATTGATTTGCCGAATCCGGATCCAAACCATTTGGCCGTCTTCGTTTCCGGGCACCTTAAACCCTAATCGGAGAATTAACACCATTTTCTCAGGTTTATGCGCACCGGGAAGAAAATCTCAAGAAAACTCTGAGAAAATGGCTCTGAGATATCGACATCTCCGGAAAATTTCAAGGTTTATGCCGCAGATTTCTCGAGGTTAGAGATCCCTGTATCTCCGAGTTTTTGTTTTTCGTTTCATTTTTGGTTTTTAGTGTGCACGAAGATTTTTAGGGGTTTAGGTTCTGTTGGCTGCTAAAAATGTAGGAAAATGGAGAGAAATTGAAGATATGAATGAATTTTTATGTGTTGATTTGAGATTTTTGGTTTGGTTTTGTTTTGTTTTGTTTTCAGGTATTCATAATCAACGATTTAGACAAGTTATTAGCTCATTTGATTCTTCGTTTTTGACCTCTATGCCTCACGGATTGAAAGGAATCAATAGAAGGATTGTGGAGACAGAATGTGGTATTCAAAGGTGTTTATATATTGATTACTTTACTCATTTTGTATGTTCTCATTTCCAAGTTATATTGATTTTAGAAAAGAGGATGAACAATTTGAATGCGTAATATAAGTTTGGTGTAGATGGAATTTCGATTTAATTAGCAGTGGAGTAATTGCCTTGATTGTTACTTGAGGGTCTTATTATGTTTAAGATGGGCCTAACTTATGATTGACAGTCTTTTGCAGGTTCTCAACAGTATCAGAAGTATCGTCCGAGATTCATTCTGAAGTTGATCCCTTGTCCTACATTCAGAACTTGCTTCTTAGTTTTCCAGGTATAGATTTCACATGCATGATTCTTTATTTGGAGATGGTTTAGTTAACTCGTGAAATTTCATATTTTGTGCACCATGAATGTTAACTCATTTAATATTGTTTATCTCATAGAGTTGTAAATGGGTAATTTGGTAGATACAGTTAACAACCTCGTAGATGAAAAACTCGTAGTTTCTTATTGTAATTATATATGGCTTGATTCAATTGTAATTTAGCTTTTCTCAAAGTATGCTGTTCTTTATTACAGGATGCATATCTTCAGACCAGAGTGGCAATCGTCTGTTCCTTTCAGACTGCAATCATCATCGGATCATCATATTTGATGGCAATGGAAAGATTGTAGACTGTGTATGTGTGGCTCTATATTCATATGATCAAAATGTCATTCAAGTATAAGGCCTTCACTAGCTAGTGGTGTCTTCTGTTGACTAAGCTAAAATGAGGGCATACCTGTTACACTCAACGCAACCAAGCCTTGATTCCAAATAGGCATACCCGTTATCTTGTCATTTTTCTATTTTTCTTACATCACTGTTAATTTAACGGAATCAATTGACTTGGATAAAGTTTTAGTTTCTTATATGCAAAACTTTGGTCAGAATGGTATTAATAGTATTCCTTCTTGTTCATGCACATTGGATTTTTGCAGAGCCTCCTCTTTGTTCTCTCGTAAGATTTAGGGTATTGATTTTTAAAGTCTTTTTTGGTGTACCTTTGTGTTTTAGATCCTTACTCTTTATTTGGTTCATTCTCTTATAATTTGTGAAAAGTTTATTTTAAGTTATAAATGGGACCCTGGATTTAGTCTAAAATGTTTATGTGTCAGATTGGTTCTTCCCCGGGTTTTGAGGATGGAGAATTTGAATCTGCCAAATTGCTGCATCCTGCAGCTTCCTTTTATCATACTGATGAGGATTGCCTATATTTTGTAGATTCAAAGGTATGTATTGGACCCTTGCATTTGATATATTCATTCACACATTAATATGCAGAATGTTTCAACCTCTATATTTTGAAATGCTTATAGACCAACTATTGTGTTCTTCCCCTCAATAAGTTTCTTCTCTAATTTTTTTCTTCTGCTGGTATTTATTCACTAAGAACAATGCCATCAGGAAAGCTGATTTGGGTACGCGGGTTTTAGAGACGCTCTATCCACCATCCAACAATAAGAGACATCATACGTTTTGGACCTGGATCAAAGATAAGCTGGGTTTGGGAGGGGATGTTGTTGATACAAAGACTGAAGAATTTGATTCTCAATCAATGATCCTTCCTTGGTATCTGATGAAAGCAGCTGATGATAGTTTCTTAATAATAAGCCGCAGGTAAAAAAAACACATCTCTTGTTATACTAAATTTATTGTTTCTTTTTGTTCCGTCCGTGCTCCACTTATTTAGACTTTGGGACTAATATGATAAATATGGTATACTGTCAGTTTCGAAACCTTATGGATCATGGATATTTCTTCAGGGGAGATTAAGGAAGTTGTCGAAGGTATGAAATTGATTCTGTGGTTGTTTTAGTCCCTTTATTCATATCATTTGTCTGCGAATTTCGTCTCATATTATGAAAAAATTTGAAAAGGTGTTGAGAAGATTTTGGAGATGTGTGGTGAGCTAATCATCGATAAAGCATCCTTGTTGAAGCAGTTGCCACGTGATTGGGCACAGAAACAAACAGATTGTAATTATTCCTCAGACATGATTCCATATGGTGCTTTCATCTCATCAGTTACAACCTTTAAGAATCGCATTATTATTTGCGACACAGGTATATTAAGTAAGAGTATTACATTTTTTTCCTTTTTGATTGTACCTATTCTGTGCAAGGTCTTATATTCATTTAATGCATGTTAATGAAGATGGTCAGAGAGTTTTGAAATTCAATAGACAATCTGGGGAAATTTCAACCTATCAATTATCCAATTTTGGGATCCTTGGGTTACCTTATTGGCTTTCCTTCCCTTTGGAGAGAGTCTATACCGTGTAAGTATGTTAACCTTAAAATAGTGACATATTTCAATCTTATTCCCGTGTTTTCTTTTTATTTCTTCCCACCCAATTTAACATTTTTTTCCTGCCTTGCTGATTTGACAGAGCCGATGGATTTCGGGAAGCACAGATTGATCATCTTCAGCGCTTTAGGTTGTTGCCAGGTATATTTATTTCACTAGAACCACCTGTTATATGTGCCATGTTCAGCATGGGTCTGAAAGGGCTATAGTGAATAGTCCGAGTAGCGCAGACATGATTATGCTGTTCAGTTCGTAATCATTGTGATTGATTGAAGAATTTGCATTTGTGTGGAATAGGTAGAATTGACGTAAAGATAAAGGTAGATATTCCTGTAGATACAGAGCTCGTAGAACCGGTACAAGAAGGGTGTATATGGCGCCAGGTTAGAGGAGCTGCTACTGATATCTCGGGAGCCGACGCCATAGAGAAATCATCAGAAAAGGTTCCTACCTTGCTGAATCTTCCCACTTCAACTCATCTTTTTTCCGTGCCTTTAGCAATTCATCTCATTGGTTTATGCAGGTCGGTGTTTCCCAACAATGGTATGACGAACTCGATAATCTTGCGTTTTCAACTCCTGAACCCGAATCATCCATGGAAGATACCCCCATTGAAGATAATCCTACTCCTACCGTAAACTTTTTCGATCAAAGAGTTTGTATCGATTGCACTATCAATACTAGTCCGGGAACCAGTGAGGTACACATTTTCTATACGTTTTAATCATTAAAAAGCAACGGAACCTCCATTTCGAATCATCACTAACATTGTTGCATTGAATCATCACAGCTTATAATTTACGCCGCGCTATATCTAAAACTCAAAACACATTCGGATCCACTCGAAGACAACTCGGAAAAACAGGCAGCAAGAATCGCAGACATTATGAACCCCGAGAATCATGGAACAATGGGAAGAAATTCGTGCATTCAGTGTCTACTAAAACCGGACAGAGATTTGAGAGACCTCGTCTTCACAAAACCATTACATGTGCGAATAAAGTTCGATTGTCCCGATCACCCAAAAGCCGATAATTTGAAAGACATCATCCTCACCAACTCCTCCATCGAAGTCAAGGTTTCGCTTAACTCGTAATCTTTCGAGGTAATAACTTATAAAATTTTACAATACCGTAATTTTTTGCGTTGTATCAATGTATCTGATTCATTGAATTCTTGGCTGCATGCACACGAAAGTTTCGTGTTATTAAAGACTCTTTTGTTAAAGAAGTCAATATATGCGGAATCTTATTTTTACATGTGGAAAGACATTGTACCATTATTTTTTATCAATGATTTTACATTTTCTCTAACATTTTAAGGATTTTCTAAGCCAAAATACCATTTTCTCAAAATATAGATAAAAAACATCATATTTTTTAAATTATAGGTAACTTTAAATGAGATTTTTTCAAATTATATGTTGAAAACGAGAAATATTTGTATCGGCTACTCGGTCTAGTACCTTGACTAAGTCACTGACAAATTATGACAGAATCATGTGGATTTCCTAGACTTTTACTTATGTAATAAATAGTCCACTTGATTTTTAAAAATCTCAAATAGTTTCATATACTTTTATTTTATCCCCTACTGTTTAACCTCCGTCCAACTTCTGTTAAATGGTCTATGTGACATTTTTATTTTTATTTTTAAATCAAAATTATAAATTTATTTTTCTCTCATCTCCTTTTTCTTCTCCCTCGGCCTTTGTAATTGAGATTTTGGTTAGGTCCGAAAAAGTAAATAACTCAGATTGATTTCAAAATCTGAACTTTGATGGGTATATCAATGTGAAACTAAACAATCGAAAGAGGGATTGATGTATAACCCAAGATTTGGTGCGATTGATCTAGACATATGGGTTAAGTTTGAGTTTGAAAAATGGGAATGTGGGTTGAGTTTGAAGAAGAAAAAAAAATGCACAATTGTTGAAGGGTTGAGAGAAGAAAGAAGAAAGCTAAGAGAAAGATAATAAAGATAAATTTATATAT
>JAYMTB010001860.1:0-10172 GCA_036897585.1 Francoa sonchifolia | reverse complement strand
CGAGCACACATCGGGACGAGTAACCTTGTATGGGATTATTTCTATTCAACAGCTGGTGTGAGCTTCGGAACATACAATCCTGCCATTGTTTCACAACTACAACAGATATTTGATGCTGACTGGAATTCCCCTTATGCAGTTCCAGTAAAAGAGTTGCCCGAAGGTTATTTCTACTCCAGCTGAGGAGCCATTGATCTTTTTAGTGAGCAGGTTTTAAAACTTCAAAAAAAAAAAATTGCTCTAAAATGTAAATGTGGATGAATTGGTCGATCATATTTGTATTATTTACGAGTTATTTAAATGAATGAATGTGATTGTGAACCCAATGGGAAAATGTTAAATTTTACAAATGAGTGTATGGACTTGCAAAATTCACCAATTTTAAAAAGCAACAAAGCTAAATATAAGGTAGGATACCAAAAGGATATGAGTTATTAAGATAGCAATTAGAAAGAAGGAGATACTTATTGGAATTTGAGAAATTGAATGAGTTTATTGTGTACTAAACAGTATAGATTTCACCAGTTATAATTATACTTACATTTTTAAGTGATGTTCAAATTGTAGAAGAGGTCATTATAAGTTGTACTCTCATTAACTCCATTTACTTATAATTTTCAATGTTTCTATTTTTGCAAATGCCTAATCTGAGTTTGATGTGACTTTTTTTTTAGGTGCTTTAGCTTTTCTACTTTTTCTTTGTTTTTTTTTAGTTGATGAGATTTTATCAATTAAAATTTATCAAAATGTAGTTTCTTTTATCTAAACAGATTTTTTAATATAATTTCATAACATAGGTTACTAAACAGGTATTATTTTAGAATCAATTTTTAATTTTCTTTTGCCAAATAATAATTCAAAACAGTTTTTGAAAAGTTACAGTAGTATCAAACTAGTCCTAAATTCATTACTTTCCCTAAACGACTAATAAGATTTTATAGAAAATATTTCAGTTATTTCTTTTCCTTTGTACTATGGAAACTATACAAGATACCCGGGTGGATTGTTGAAATACAAATTTTCCTCCGATTATTTAAAGTATGCCTAATATGATTCAAAATTTATAACTATTTAATCATTTGTATAATATAAACTTTAGCCATAATAATCTCTAATTTTGTTCAAATTTAATTTACTAGATTGAGAAAAGTTTAAGTATATAATTTATGTTCCTTTAGTTATTATTCAATAATGTCAACTTTTGTAATTGTTGGATATATGGGCAGCGGAAATTGGAGTAAAATACATAAATAATGATATTGGAGGTACAAGAGATGAAGGGAGGAGATATAACTCAAAATAGTTCTTAAACAACTTCACTCCTTTTGATTATAACAATTACAATATATAGATATATGTAGATATTAAAAGTGATCTTAATTACTATATATGAATCCTATTAACTCTTGATACATTCCTATATTCTTTAGTCATCATGTATATTCATGCACATATTCATACATCAAACTTAATTATCTAATATATTAAAACAAGTTCAATATCTAACAATAATGTACATAATGAAGAGCACTGAAAGTTGTAATTTTAATTAACCATTTTTTATTAAATCATGAGGAAATAATATTAACTTTTCATTTGTTATGACAAAAAAATTGCATTTGGAAGAGTTTCTATAATATATATATACATATCATGTTCTTGTCAAAAACAAGAGTAAGAACGCTACTCTCATGTACTTATTTTTGTGTTGTCTAGTTCATCATACTATATTATTGTTGCAACAATTATTCATCGCTTTTACTGAGCTGCTATTTGGTATGCGGGAAATTTCACTCCGAAAAAGTATGAAACATTAGTGTCATTTATAAAGTTGGAACTCAACACTATCAAAACAACTTGCATTTACGGATTTTGATATGTAGAGGGTCTTGGCCTAGTATCAATAAGTTGTACGGGATAGTGAGAAGGACTCGGGTCATTACAAATGGTATCAGCTCAGTTAACCGAGGTACAATGTCGGAGCTAACTTTGCAAAGCGCAGTGGGAGCCAACTCTAGAACCTCTAGGACTAAGTGCTACACTCGGATGAGATGAGAGCCACTTCTAAATTCTTACATGCTCGATAAAAACAATCTTGGAACGTTGTGTATTTGAGTGGGTGAGATTGTGAAATTTCACAAAAAAGTATAAAAGACTAGTATTATTTATAAGATTGGATCTGTATACTACTAAAATAATTTGAGTTTAAGCATTTTGATATAGTAGGGGCATTGGCCAACAGCCTAGTGTCAATAGGCCATGTTTGCATACGTGTAGCGCGTTCTTAAGGCTAATCTAAATACGGATAAATTCAAATTATGAATTTGATTTGTTACCATATACATTATTTTTAAAAAAGTTATCAAACTTATCCGATCATAATTACCGAAATTTTTTTTTTATTTCTTATCTTTTGCACTACATTGATTTGCAAAATAATTTTGTTCTTAAGCAGCATATTACATACGAAATACTCTACCATACACAACCTATCCTATAGAAGACAAAGAAAAAAGTTATGAATCTCTCGTATTCTTCACTGATACCACAATTTGATTCTCAATTCTTTGATGTGTAAAATATCAATTCATCTCTTAACATATTTCATTAATTTGATTTCGAGTCTAATTGAGGATAATCTGTCCTGATTATAGAGTTTGTAGATTTTCTAACAACTGCAATGTTTTGATAAGTTTAGGAAACTATGATCCAATCTTGATTTTATATGTACTACATTAAGAATGTCCTTGTTTGTTGAGGACTCTAGTTTTAGGCTCTATAAATATATGTACTAGCATATACATGTTACGAGGAAGATACGAGAGATGTGAACGTTTGGAAAAACACTAGAGATCACTAGCGTGCAGAATTTTTTAGTTTTTAATAAAAGATGCAATTTTTTATAGATTTTTCAAAAAATTACAACACCTTTGACTAGGGGTTACAAATATTCCCCGAAAAGCCAAGGATAAAAAGGACCCAACAACAACTTAGATAGGCTTTTTGTTATATGGGCTAATCCCCACACAACAACACGTCTATTCTAGCTGTAGGGCCAACTAAAAACATGTGCAAACAACAAGCAAAAATACAAAACAGCTCAACCTGTGCAAACATAAAACACATGTACAAAAACGAACCTACATACAACTCTAAGCTACTTTGTACAAACAACTGGCACATATACAAACTAATGCTTTTCAACAAATCTTTTGAAGCTCTCGCTTTGACCGCGAAGCGGCTTGTTGAGATCAATTGAGATATTCCAACCTCTGATTGTCAAACTTGTAGAATCCCAAAATTATGCATTTGTCCTTCAGAAATTTGGGAGACCAAGCTGATCCTGTTTGAGCAGATTGTTAATGGAAGTTGAGAGTAAGACAACTAAATTTATACTCATTATTGTGTTCAATGAGTGACCTTGTTTAGCTAGAGCATCTACAATGTGATTTCCTTCTCTTTGGATGTGACAAAGGATGTTTGCTTCCAAGTGCTTTTGAATCCAAGCTATGCAATTATGAAGTTTCCAAGGAATGAATATCATACATTTTATTGATTGAACGAGTAATAAGGAATCACTCTCCACTTCTTGAACAACAATGTTGAGATGGTGACATAATTGAATACCCTCTTAAAGAGCCATAGCTTCAGCCGTCATGCTTTTATCTGCCAAGACCGAACCCCAAAAGGCCATGACAACAGAACCTGCATTGTTACGGACCACACCTCCAATAGCTGCATGATTATCGGTGAAGGAGCCATCTATATTCAGCTTTAAATTTCGGAGATCAGGTGGTTTCCATTTGATCCAGATGTATTTGGAAGGAGGAGCATTTTTCGGTCAACTCCCATAGCTTGAAGACACAAACTATCATGCAGCCTTGCTGAAACTGAGGGGAAAAAACTGATTAGTAAGGTCCCCACCATGCTTCTAATTCTCTGCACACATGCTATCCAACTCATGTCTTCATTAGCCCACTAATTTCTCCCTCGTTGGCACCAAATTTCCCACAGAATTACACAAAAAGTCACCAATCTAAACAGACCTATTTAGGAATGAAAGGAACTAGCACCAAACCAAGTATTAAACAAATGATGTAAATTTGGATAGCTAGATTGAACATTCATCAAATTACTAAAATGGTTCCAAAGTTAGGCTGCCCACTGCCCATAGATGAATTAATGGGATAGAGTTTCCTGATTACCATTCACACAACAAAAACATTTGGAAACCCAAGGTAATTCCCAAGCTTTGGATGGCTGAGTCCACTGCTATACTTCATTTCCAAATCCTCCAAACCAACATTGCAATCTTTATATGAATCACTTGTTCCAAATAGGTTTAGACCAAAGAAAAGATTGGTGATGGTCTCTACTAAAATGCCTATAACTACTTGCAGAAAACTTACCCGAGTCTGAGTTAATCCAAACTAACTTATCATTGAGCATTTGATTGACACTGAATTTCCCCCCAAACTGTTGTGTGGACTGCATGCTCTAGGAATTGCAAAATTGACTGATTTTGTAATCCTTCGGCTAATGTCAAGTGCAAGTTTTGGACCTCATTACTCCAATTCATCAAAGGAATTCCAACCCAATTACTAGTCCATAATGGAATTTGGCCTTTACCAACCCTCCAAATTGAGTTTGCAAGCATGATATCCAAAAATAGGCTTTAAAGCTTTCCAAAGGTAGGAACCGGATGTCCTCAACTCCCAATTTCCTTCAAAATGCTGAATTAAACTATACTTTGCACGCATAAACCGAGCCCATAGAGAATTTGAAGAAATGAAACTCCATGCAAATTTGGAATGCAGACTGTCCATCACTGACTGAAGGCTTTCAATCCCCAAACCTCCTTCCTCTTTTGGCCAACACATGACACTCCAGATTACCCAATGACGATGCTTCGCTGATCATTCATTCCATAGGAAAGCAGATAACCACATTTCAAGCTTTTTCAACACTGATTTTGGAGTAGGAATTACCGAAAGAGTATGAATTGGGATAGAAGCCAAAACTGAATTTATGACTATAATTCTATCTCCCTGAGACAAGTAATGAGCTTTTCTTCTCCAAGTAATCAAAGTACTCAATCTTCACTCTTCATCCCTAGGTATGTGAAAGGACTTTTGTTGTGAGGGATCCCCAACCACTGAGCTATGTCATTGATTCTCCCGCTACTCATTTTCCGACCGATATAATAGGCACTCTTAGCTTTATTGATTTACTTTCCGGAAACCACTTGAAAATCATTAATCAAATATTGGAGGTTATGTAATGATCTTTTGTCGTCATTGGTGAACAGGAGCATGTCATCTGTAAAAAGAAGATGTGTTAAAGTGAATGAGACTCTTGGGATATAGTAAGGTTGGATAGACCCACTAGACATCAAAAGCTTGAGGTTTAAACTAAACACTTCTTGAGAAATGATGACAACGGATTCCCCTGTCAAAGACCTCTACTAGACTTGAATGAGCCATGAGAGACTCCATTCACCTTGACCTGAAAAAAAGGGTTTGACACACACCTATAGATATAATCAACAAAGACCTCACGGAAACCAAATTTTCTCAAGACTGAAGAATGAAACATGGAGTGTGCTTTAAGACTCAAGAACTATGAGTAGGTGAAGCATAGAATTTGTTTCATAGTTGGGGAACTTGTGAGTGGAAAAAAATAGATTGTTTCAGGGCTTGGGAATAGTCTTGTTATTTGTTATACTATAGTGTTAAAGTTACTTTTCATCCCTGGATGTAAGCACGATATGCGGAACCACGATTATTGTATGTTATTTTCTTCCTTGGTTATCTTGTTATTTATTTGTATCAGATTCTAGGAATTTGTGAAATATCCCAACAACTTGTATCAAAGTCTAGTTTTGGAAAGCACATGGTTAAAGTCCATTCTATAAGACAATCGTGAGATACGTTTGGTAATCTAGATGGTGGCATAAAAAAATTTGGCTAAAACGGTATCAAAGACAAGTTAGTCAAACAGAAGTCACAAGTCACTGCGCTAGATGACATGTTCGAAACAATAAGAACTTGTTAGTTGCTGTTTGAGGTGGAGCTCACACAAATTTGAGCAAAGGTGAACATTTGTTAAATTATCCAACAACTTAAAAGTTCAGTCTCATATGTGGATATAGCCACGTTAATGTCATTGTGGTGTTCTCCGATGGTTTTCTTGTGATTTGCTTAAGCCGGATATGGGGATAGATGAAATATCTGAATAAGTTACAATCGTGAGTCGTGACTATTTGAATTCGAAGAATAATGAAAAACAGATCATATATTCTTTCGCCTTTTATTTTTGGGTTTAGACATTGATACTTAGGAATAATTAGAGTTGTATCTAATACAATTTGATACAATCCATTTTTCAAAACCTTGATTTTGAATATTACGGAGGTTGTGATACCTGCACTGCAATGTTTTAGAAGACATAAAAGTAAAAACTCAGAACTTATGATCTCCCGAATAGAAGAAGAAAAGAAAGATAAGGGTATTTTGGGGAGTGTTTGAGATCACCATGGTTGCTCCAGCTATTACTCATCCCATTAGGCATTACATTAGCATAGGAGTAAACATTTATGAGCATTTCTGCAGTCATCTCTCTCTAATATCACCAAAATCTCACCCATTTTACTCATTTTCCTCCACTATGAGTCAAATATAGAGATGGAAAGAGGAAACAAAGATATGGCTTCAATTCTCCTCCAACCACACCTCTATTACTCCCAAACAAATGCCCTTACTTGTCACAAATACCCTTCCTCTGATTCTCATCTTCCTCACTCCTTTCGTTCACCCCTTATCTGCCTTCTTCATGGGCCTTTTGCCTTTCTTACATTCAACACCCCCTTTTTATATTCTTTTCCTTGTTTATACCTGCTCCTTTCCTATCTTTTTCTTGAATCTAAGATAGTTTTGTGTTTAGAGATGCAGATTAATTCTGTTTCAGTGGATTCTCACTAATTGTGATTCATTGGGATGCAATGATGAGGAAAAAGGTGTCAGATTCTCATCAATCTCACTCTGGAGATGTGGAAGATGCGGCTCGGTTAAAACATCGAGTTCTGTTGCAGGATTACTTAAAACTGCAGAAGGTTCGTTCTGTTCATATGTTTTTTAGTATTTGTGGTGTGTGTTTGATGATTTCTTGTTCTTATCTCCCAAAACCCCATTTAGATTATAATCTTCTGTTGTTACTTTTCTATTCTGAACCGTATAATTTTGGAGATTGTACTGATGTAGATTAATGAGATTGTGAGATAATTGAGGAGCAATCAGAAAAACAAGAATTTCCAATAGTATGCTTATATTGTTTTGTTCTCAATGTGATGAGAAAGCTAACATCCTTCTACGCTATGGTGGTATTTCCGGTAAGTTGAGTGGAGATTTTTGTCTCCCAAATAACGAAAAAGTTAAAATTTGGAGGCTTTTTATGTGCAAAAGAAAGAACAATGATCATCTATGCCCTTTTGGCAGCCTCTATAGTGTCTCTTCTATATGTTGGTCCAAATAATTGGGATTCCTCCTTATCATTGCTTACGATAGAGGGACACTCAAATGGGGAGAAACAATCCAGTTTCACAGCAAACCCCTTTTGTTTTATATCTTTCTCAGCATTCTCTGATGATTTGACAAGAGAAGAAACTGTTATCAACGTTTACAAAACAAACACACTAAACCACCCATATCTACAAAGCAAAACAAATAATGCACAAGTAGTATGTAATTGAACACTCACTTCTGGCCTTGTGCAAGCTTCAGGCATAAGTTCAATATCATGCTGGCTTCTCGGGCTACTCGCCACTGCCAACTTCTCCACATAATTGGCTTCCTGGAGTTGTCTACCGTGTTCCAATTGCACCTCCGGCATTGTGCAACTATTAGATCCCCAGCTTTTATGGCGACACAATAGACCCAACCTGTCCTCAAAATTGATTTCTGGGCGCAGCTGGTCCGTCATTCCCATTCCGCTAGTAGATCCATTTAAATAACCAAAAGAAGGAAGCCGAAAACTGGATGAGAAGAAACGGAAGATTGAAGGGTGTTGGGCTTTGGCTCTCTCAATCAGTAACTCCTGTCACACCTCGGCTTCAAGAAGGAGCCTTCTTCTAGCATTGTGCGACATTAGCATCTCTTGATTGATCTTCTTGTTGTCATGGACTGGGTTGGTGGAGTTGTGCATGGATCATACAAATAAGAAATAAGGGAGAAAGAGGTGAAGAAAGAAGTAGGAAAATGAAATGTTATCCTTCCATGCGTTACTTTAATTTGATGTAAAATTCAAAAGTAAAGAGAGAATTCACAAATGGGATTAGAATAGTTCATACATAGGAAGGAAGCATACCGCTAATGTAATGGGTAGGCTTTGTTTGCTGTAAGAGTAGAATTGAGGCTGTCCCACCAATCTCTGAATCCAAAAGATATATATTTAACTATTTCACCCAATTTACTATTACTCAGGTTTGGGATTACTTTTTTTTAGAATTTCCATTTTTTTTTTCAAGAAAAAAGAAAAGCACAAGTGTGCCATGAACCAAGTTATTAAGTTATTTCTATTATTATTATTATTCTTATTTTACTAAACACTATTTAAAACACCATTTTAAAACGGTGTTTAAAACCATTTTTAAAAAATTACAACAATATCAAAGTCACCCTAATATAAATATAAATAAATTTCAAATATTTACAGCACCCATATACTTAATTAACAATTTTCTAATATAATATTATCTTAAAATCACATGATGAATGCGCTATAGTTTTCTTCATTCATTTCTTCTTCTATCTGTACAAGAATAATCAGGGGGGAAGATGCAAGTTAGATTCTATAGCTCGATTATCAGGTAAAAATAATCAGACATCTAGACATAGTAAACGGAAATCTCTCTTCACACAGCATAGGGCAATCTCTCTCAACTCACTCCCTATTGATAAACTCAAAGAGATTTTGAAATCATGTTTTAAAAGTCTGTTGTCAAATTCATGTGTACACGTTATTGAAGTTGAAATGTGATTTGAATTATAAAAACTAAATACACAACACCAAAATCAATTACATATATGAGAGAGAATTCAAGAAAATTGAGATTCCTTCATCGTTATCTATCATATCGAATCCGATACCTGTTTCTGCTATTTTGATTCACTTTCTTCTTCTGTTTTCAATTTGATTTCAACTGGTTTGGACGACAGTGATAGTTGCTCGTCCACAGATGCCGATGACTGAATGGGCTTCTTGAATTGCACCACGATCATGGTCATGTTGTCGCAACCTTCACCACTAGCCGTTGATGGTGCCAAACATCTGTCAAATACTCTCTCACACACGACCGAAAGCTTGCTTTCCTGCATTACTTACAGAATTTAACTGTCGAAGAAGATGCTGTATTTGACCCTTCTCTATAAATTAGCCGGAATTGATACACAGATGGTTGATATGGTAGATTTGAATATTGATCCACTTGTTTATCTAAATATGAGAGATCAACTTACAGATGCCAGTTTTTCACGTACAAAATCTACTAGTTGCTGGCTCGACATGCAATCCCTGAAAATAATTAACAAAAACATAAAAGATACGTTTGTAAACTCTTCAAAAATTAAAATCTTTCATACTTTGGAAAACAAGACATTACCTTGTGTTTAACTATCGTAAACTTTTCACATATTTCACAAGATACAAAGAGGTGATGCCGTCAAACACAAGGCAAGTTGACAATCCTATCAAAGATTATCCACCCAATCACTAGCCTTGATAGGTCATCACTAATTGTGAGTTCTTAACCATAGAATGACAAACATAATATAGAAAATATGAAGGAATCTATATTTTTTTAAATTTATAACAGGGGTGGCCAAGTTGTAATTTTTTCAAATTTATAAAAAATTGCATCTTTTATTAAAAAAAATAGGAAATGGAGGAATCTATATTTTTTTACTTTATTTAATATGGAAAAATATGAAGCCTAGATTAAATTGGAAATCTCTTCAACTATTAAATTTCTAAAGTATTAGAACAAATAAAAGTCATGCCTTTAAGAAGATTACTGCAGGAAAGAGTGTAATATTGACGCGAGATTGATATCATTGTAACAGGTTGATGTTTTAATCTAAAGTGAAAAAGGAGTACAAGATGCATACCAGATTCCATCA
>JAYMTB010001859.1:0-10174 GCA_036897585.1 Francoa sonchifolia | reverse complement strand
ATCAAGAACACTTTTAGATTAAATTATAAAGAACTTGACTCTCATTTTCATGATCTCCATCATGATGACAAGTCTAAAGATGCACATTAAAGAGAGAGAGAGATGGAGTAATATAAACATAGATACTTAAAATGGAAATCCATGCCATAATTACAGATTAAGTAGCACAAGACAAATCACATGGAAGAGGCTACAAGAAGCATAATCTATTGAGACAAAGCACTTGTATTTTAAAGCACCTCCTGCCAGGATCCCAAGAAGTGTCACTGCCCATATTCCCAACCTAGTAACACCTGAATATATATTTTTATTTACTTTAGAACCAAATTCAGTTCATATCATAGCAAAACAGCCTCAAAATCAAGGTTACTAGTAAATTTTCTTACCTCCGGCATAAACATCACCGGTGGGAGACCATTCCTCAGGTGAGTAGATGGGACTGTATGGCAATCGTCACAAAAGAATTTAGAAATTATAATTTACTTCTAAATTTAATTTTCTCATTGAATTCATATTTATGCTCGATGAACTAAAAATAATGCAACAATAGAAAAATATGGCTGAAAACAGTTTTCTCACTATATGCAATATTCCATCAACAATAGGTAAAATACACATAAAATAAAGACTGAAAATTTGTTAAGTCCAACCTTTACTTATAATATTTAGAAATAAATTTTTAATACTCATAATAAAGTATATTTCGATGTTTTAATCAATTCCTATACAATTCTAAACCCTTGCAACGAAATAACCTAGCATGTTCACTGCTAAAGATGCACCAAAAGAGAGTTTGGTTAGAACTAATGCCAATAGGGGGTAAGTTGAATGTTATTCCACCTCATTAAAGAAAACAGGCTGAAACAATTGAGCAATAGAAATATCAATTCTAGTCCAACTATTACGAAGCAATACTTGACCATGTTTCGTTACTGCTATAATTAGCCAAAAATAAAATTTTAAAAGGTAAAGTTGATATTGTACCTGTATCCATCAACACTGGCACCGTATTTGTCTAAAAATTGATATACACCCTTTCCCTGAATCCAGTCTAAATGTCAGATATCTACATGAATATGAGAAACAATGAAAACAATTGAACTGAACTTGCAAACTTCATTAACAAATACATCATTTAGCAGCACTCTCCTATCTCTCTGACTTCTATTTTTCGTCTCACATTTATATACCGTGCCTTTTTGGATCTTTTGTAAGAACTATTCATTCCCTTTCATATCCTTATGGCTAGTTCTTTATGTTTTAAAAGAAATCATGACCGAAACTTACTCAACCCATGCCTAGTAAACAAAAAGAGTTACAATGGAGTATTCATGGCGGGTTCTGTACTTAATCAAAAGCTAATGAATAAAACCCGGATTCAACACATTATATTGAATTAACTGCTAGACATGCAAATGGATGCAACCACGTACCAGCTGAAAGAACTAATGGTTTATACTTTTTGTTGTAAGAAAATTCTACAACTAAACTGATCTTTTGCAAAGGACTACTGTATCAGTGGCTCCCTGAACCAGTGAAATCAAAGAAAACAAAATTCATTAAATCTTTTGACTGTGTTTCCGAGATAATGTTTCAAGTAATCCCATACGGGTTTTGTGAGCAAATCTTTCCTAGAAGAAATGACTAAAACTACCAAAGTCCTAGTAGCATGTCCCAACAATTTCATGCTATTGAAATGTAACATTTAAATCGTTAAATTCCACATATTACATAATTAAATTAATATTTTAATATTGCTAATAAACACTTAAATTAGTGTATTAGGAATTATTTGGCAAACCAATAGTATGATTAAATACTAACAGTTGCCTTCCTCCCAGATGGATCTTTGCCATCCCTCAAGTTCATGCCGCCTCCAGTTCCTGCAATGCTTCAAATATGTGATAAGTGTTGGAAGTGTTGCATTGCTAGAACTACTAATTGACCAAAAAAATAAGCTTATAAGTAATGAGACCAATATGTGTTATCTTGCGTTACATAATTATACATAGAAATATAGTTTAATTATGAGATTGAGTCTAAGTTTTACTAAAAATTTGCGCGTTTGAGACAGTGGGGCAAGATCCAATCTCAACATGCTACACAGTGCCTTGGCCGAATTTGGTTCGTTAAAATTTGTATCATAACGGTTATAGCTACAACTTATAGTGTCGGAATTAAGTTCCGGGGCCAAATATTACATCTTGGAAGTTTATAGGATCAACCTAGAATCTGCAAGACTAATTATTACACTCAGATGCATTGAGAGTCACCTCTGTCCTAACAAGTCACCTCTAGAATTCTATCCATCCGGTAAAAGAAATTTAAAATGTTTGAAGGACCACGACAAGGATGTCATGTATTTGAGTAGGGAAGATTAACTTTGCCACGTTGAATATGTATATTTGAAAAATAAGTTTAGTTTCTAAAATTTGATCTAATTACCACCAAACAATTTAGACTTAGATATTTAAAAAGTATGATCCAAAATCAGATTTCAACACTGTACAAAATGTTTAAAACACCTAACAAAGTTTCTTAGCATCATTTCAGAGACTTTGGGAGCCTCAATATACATGGGCTAAAAGGAATGCTTGCTTAGATGGACCGTTATGATTGAATGTCTCTTAAGTAATAATCCAAACTAGATGCTATAATGTGTCTGCTTTCATTTGATCAGGCCCTTGTGGCAAACAAGCTTTGATGTATAACCTTTGCCCAGCAAAGGGTAAAATCTTTTTCAAACAAATTACAAATATTTCTACATCAAGAAAATCCTAAAATAGTATACACCTAAAACAATTTGAAAACAGCCTTAAAATTCTAAAATGTGAACTCTAAGCCAAAAAAAAGCAAACAATATAAAACACTAGAAATACTAAATTGTAACTGTTAATATAAAATTTTCATTCAAAAACAAATTTATCAATATTTTATTTTAAAAAAATAATGCAATAAAAAGTCAACACAACTTAGATGACTTTCTGTTTTTGAAAAAAAGTTTCTATCTTTTATTTAATTTTTTATTATTTTTTTCTCCACAAAAATAAAAAAAAATAAAGGTCCAAGTGCTTTTTGGTTAAAAACAAAGAAGGGCAATTTTCTTCTACTTTTTTGAGTTTTTCAAAATCTAAGACTGATTTATTTTTCCAAAGTTTCTTTCAACATTTTTTTTTCAATTATTAAATGAAATTAAAAACAATTTCTCTTTCCAACAATGTCAACTAATACTTTACACAAATTTAAGCAAATAAATGAAAATAATATAAATAAATGAAGATTCACTGCATATAATGTGTAAATGTCAACATGAGATTAGTTTCCAGGTGAATTAATTTCCTTATTAGGAATAATAGGGGTTATACTCTTCTCCGTTAGAAGAGAAACTAATCCTTTAAAATTCCATGTTTGGTCATTGCATTACTATTAATCCACAGTAAATAGGGCTGTGTCAAGTGGGGCTTATCCGCATTGGTTGGTAAAATCATTTCACATTTAGTGGTAAAATCACCATTTATAAGTGTAAACATCCTACTTATCAGAAAATTGTATCACTAAGTATGAATTTTCAGCATTAAATGTGGAAATGGGTATAAATGCAGAACATATCCTTGGCACAATCAAAACTTCCTCCCTTACACTTGTAGTTATGTGTACTTTTAGTTGATATCTGATTCAAAGAATTCTAAAAGTTACAGTCTTATATAATTTTTAATATTAGATTTTATATCATGTGAATAATATTTTCAATAGTATATGAGAAACTTATTAATCTTAAGAAAATTTGGCAGAAATGTGTTGCTGTTATTCATTAAATTCAATTCATACCAAACAGGCTTGTCTTAGATTTTCCAAGGGATAGTAAAATTTCCATTTCAAAATACTTGGTACCAAACAACTCCTAAACAAAGAAAAAAAGTTTTATTTAAAAATCACATGATTCAGTTCAGATATGATTGAAAAATAAATATTATAAAATTGGCTGAAACATGAGGTGGGCCCAGTGATATGTGAATTCGAAAAGGCAACCTTCTAATGGGCCTGAATGTTGAATCGAAATCCTTTGTCATGAATGTTGAACCCAACCTTCTACTGCTAGCAGGACAGATAGTTGGCTACCCTCATCAATAATTAAAGACAGCACTCTGACCAACATAATAGAGACTTTTCCCACCACAATAGATTGCCACATTTTCCAATTTTGCCGACCAATCCAACTGAGAGGGCCATTTGAAAACTGATCCGTGAAGTCCTTTAAGCTGAATAGTTGAGATTTTAATCAATTCAATACAAAGAGAAAGAAATGGATCAACTGAAGCCAAGAAAAGCAAATTCATCTCCTCTTACACCATTAGGCTTCTTGGACAGAGCTGCTACTGTCTATGGCGATTCCCCTTCCATTATTTACAATTCTACCACTTACACATGGTCTGATACTCACCGCCGCTGTCTCCAGCTCGCTTCCGCACTTGTCTCCGTCATCGGTATCAAAAAAGGCCAAGTTGTGTCCGTTGTTGCCCCCAATATTCCGGCTATGTACGAGCTTCACTTCGCCGTACCCATGGCCGGTGCTATCCTTAACAACATCAATACCCGTCTTGACGCCCGTACCATCTCCATCCTCCTCCGTCACAGCCAATCCAAACTCATCTTCGTCGATCACCAATCTCGATCTCTAATTCTCCAAGCCCTTTCGTTATTCCCACCAGAGATTCCATCCCCACCGCTCATTTCAATCACAGATGATGAAGTTAAGTCCATTTCCTCGCCCCCTTCATCGGAATCCTACGAGGGGTTAGCGAAAAAAGGGGACCCAAAATTCGAATGGATCCGACCCGAAAATGAATGGGATCCGATGGTATTGAATTACACATCTGGTACCACTGCTGCCCCAAAGGGAGTTGTTCATTGCCACAGGGGAATCTTCACCATCACCGTTGATTCACTCATCGATTGGTCAGTACCCAAACAAGCAGTGTATTTATGGACATTACCAATGTTTCATGTCAACGGATGGAGCTATCCCTGGGGTTTGGCGGCCATTGGTGGGACTAGTATCTGTCTCAGAAAATTCGACGGTCCAACAATTTTTCAATTGATTGAAAAACACGGTGTCACTCACATGTGTGGCGCCCCAGTGGTGCTAAATATGCTGGCTAACAGTAACAGCAAAGAGCCGCTGAAAAAGCCGGTTCATATGATAACCGCTGGAGCTCCACCTCCTGCAGGCGTACTTCTCCGCGCTGAGTCACTCGGCTTTATAGTGAGTCACGGTTACGGGTTAACAGAAATGGCAGGTGTTGTCGTTTCATGCGCGTGGAAACAGGGATGGAATCGTTTTCCGGCGACGGAGAGAGCACGGTTGAAAACGAGACAAGGAGTGAGGACAATTGGGATGACCGCGGCGGATGTGGTGGATCCTGAGACAGGACTAAGTGTGAAACGGGACGGATTATCAATAGGCGAAGTGGTTTTGAGAGGGGCGTGTGTAATGCTGGGTTATCTCAAAGACGAATTAGGAACTGCCGAGTGTATGAAAGAGGATGGGTGGTTTTACACAGGAGACTTGGGTGTGATGCACTCGGACGGATATTTGGAGATCAAAGATCGAGCAAAGGATGTGATCATCAGTGGCGGAGAGAATATAAGCAGCGTGGAGGTGGAATCAGCTATATATACTCACCCGGCGATTAATGAGGTGGCGGTGGTGGCTTGTCCGGACAAGTTTTGGGGGGAGACACCGTGCGCATTTGTGAGTCTGAAAAACGACTTGTCGATTAAACCGAGTGAGGAGGAAATAATAGAGTTTTGTAGAGGGAAATTGACACACTATATGGTGCCCAAGAAGATAGTATTTAAAGAGGAACTTCCAAAGACATCAACAGGGAAAATTCAGAAGACAGTACTAAGGGAGATTGCAAAAGGTTTAGGAACATCTCAGGCAAGTAGAATGTAGTATTAAGGATCCGTTTGGATGGAGGGAAGGAGAAGGGAGATAAATTAATAAAGGAAAGGAAAGAGATTGAAAGTAAATTAATAAAGTGAAGGAAAGAGAGAATGTAACTTTTAAGTTCTTTCCTTTGTGTTTGGCTGTTTTAATAAAGTAAAATTAACTTTTAAACTTTTATATATAGATAATTTTGTTTTTAAAATATACTTATTATATGTCGGGAAGACTTGTAGTTTTCTAAGAATATAACATAAATTTCCAAATACTCGAATTCATTCGTATGACATTACAATAAGTTTCATTATTATTAATTGATACATAAGTTTATTTTAAATTCTTCGACGTTTCAAACGTGCTTAACCAATACATAAAAATATATGATTTCTAAAATATTATTTATACGTTAGTTAGTCTACCACATAATAAACCACTGGAATGATAGCTAATGGTTTACATCTATCCTATTTAACTCATAACCTATTTTTGATTATTCATCTAAAATATTAAATTATAGTTTGAGTTTATTCAAACAAATAAATTAGTTTTAATATAAACTCAAAATGTGTAAATGACAAAGTCAATAGTCTAGACACAATCAAAACCAACATACAAAATCAAACATAAATCTAGTTTAATTATTAAAAAATAAAATTGAAATATGTAGCAAATATATAATAATAACAAAAATTAACTTGATTTAATGAAAAATTGCACATATAGAAAAGATGAAAAAGATGAAGGAGTATTATAAACAGAATAATTATAATTTCCTAATATTACGTTTTTATATATTTATAAAATTAGAAAGGGTAAAATAGTAATATTTTTCTGAGGAAACAAACTTCCATTCCATTTTCTCCCCTCAATATCTCTCCATTCTAGGAGGAATTAAAAATTAGACAAAATTTCCTTCTTATTCTATCCTTCTCTTCCTTTTCTCGTAACTTCCAGCCATGTTCAGATGTTCAGATGTCGCCTAACTTCCAGCCATGTGATCTGCACATGATCAAATACCAACCCCATTCACACTAATGCCTCCAACATGCCTGCTGCATCCACACGACCATGCTGCTCTATATGCATGCTGTTTCGCATGCTTGGCCTGCTCGCTGCTGCTGCGCGTCATTGTTGCTTGCTGTGCACGCACTTGACCTACTCGCCAAGGCTGTGTGCCTTTGCTGCCTGATTGTAACCTTGCACCCTTGGCCCTGCCAATGCTGCGCCATCAAGCTGCCTTGCTTGCTTTGCCTGCGCTCCAATGCCACGACTCACTGCCTTGTCATCATGCAGCTGCCTTGTCCACTCTACCTTAATCAATCAAGCCAACCTGCATGTGATTCAGCTCAAGCAATATAAGGGTATTACACTAGGTCTATATAAAGGTAAATAAAACAACAAGATAAGAAATTAAAAATAAATCAAAGGATAACTAACTCCTATAGATAAGGATGGGATAGTGTTTAGAGTGATTCAAATATTTCTGAATTGGGATATATCTCTATCATCCCCCCACAAAATCATGGGGAGCTTGTTCCGCAATAAAATGAAAAGCTTGGTAGACAATTCCTTAGTTATAATATCAGCAATTTGATCAACACTTGAAAAAAAACGAATTTCAAGTAATTTTTTAGCACTTTTTCTCGAACAAAATTAATATCCAATTCAATGTGTTTCGTTCTTGCGTGAAACACCGAATTAGTAGCCATATGTAGCACCAATATTATCATACCAAAGCATTGGAGGTTGAGAGAGAGTAACCCGAAGTTCACTTAACAAAGAAAGCAACCAACATAATTCTGTAGTAGCAATAGCGATTGTGAAATAGTGTGTTGTTTCTTCGAACTCCATGACACTAAGTTTGGACGTAGAAATATACAGCAGCCACTTGTAGATTTTCGATCATCAGGAAAACCAGCCCAATTGGCATCCGAATATGCAGCAAGAGTTCGAAATTGTGAGCGGTGAATATGAAGACCATAGTTAATAGTATTCTTGAGCTATCGACGAATGCGTTTGACAGGTTGAATGATCTTCCGTTGGTTCTTGCATGAATTGACACACTTTTTTAACAGAGAAAGCAATTTCAGGCCGAGTGAGAGTTAGATATTGTAGAGCTCCAACAGTGCTTCGATACAATGTAACATGAAATGGGTCACCCAAAAACTTGGAGAGTTGAAGACCAGCAATAGAAGGTGTTGAATATGGTTTAGCACCATCAAACTTGGTTTGTGTGAGAAGCTAGAGAATGTACTTCTTCTCAGAGAGTATTAAACCATGAGAAGTGGGTATTGTTTCAACATCTAAGAAGAAGCCAAGAGAGCCAAGATCCTTGAGAGAAAATGTGACATGTAAGTCATTGATAAGTGTATTGATAGCTGAAGAGTTACTTCCTGTAACAAGTACATCATCCACATAAACAAGAACATAAGTAATACCAGTATTTGAGTGTCGTATAAAAAGAGAGAAATCAGAATTAGAACCAAGAAATACAAGTTCAGGAAGTCTGCTGCTGAGATTTTGAAACCAAGCACGTGGTGCCTGTTTGAGACCATATAAAGCTTTTTGTAAACACACACCAAATTTGGTTTTTGCTGATCGATAAATCCAGGTGGTTGAGTCATATACTCCTCTTCAGACAGTGACCCATGTAAAAATGCATTATTGACATCAAGTTGCCTAATTTCTCAACCAGAAGAAAGAGTTAGAGATAAAACCACAGGAATTGTGGTTGGTTTAATAACTGGACTAAAATTTTCTGAATAATCAATACCAGCTTCCTAACTAAAGCTCTTAGCTACTAAGCGAGCTTTATACTTGTAAATAGAACCATCAGATTTTCTCTTTATCCGAAAAACCCATTTACACCCAATAATATTAGCAGAGGAAGGAGGTGACACCAGAACCCATGTTTGATTTTGCAAAAGAGCATTAAACTCAACCTGCATAGCTTGTCTCCAATCAGAATTTTTATTGGCAGTGGAAAAACATGTTGGTTCTATCTTAGTTGGTTCTATCTTAGTTGGTTCTATGGAAATAGGATGACGAGTGGGAGTATAGAGTGTTAGTATCTTGACTCAAATTCTCCGATAATATTGAATAATATTTTATTGGTAGTTTCTTAAATTTAGGGAGATTTGATATTATTTGATTGAGGGTTTATTTTTTTGGCAAGTAGATTTAGTTTTCTTATAAATAAGTTAAGATTTATGAGCTCATTTGATTGAGGGAAATAAGATAATATCATGATTTGATATTATTTTATTTAGGGTTTACTTGTTTGGCAAGTAGGTTGAGTTTTCTTATAAATAGGTTAAGATTTATGAGAAAATAGGTGTGGGAGAAAGGAGAACTAAAGTTGAGAAGTACTTTGGGAATCCGATTGTGAGGTTGAGAGTTACAACTTTTCTCTTTTCAAAAGTTGTAGTTGTTGAAGTTGAATAAAACAGTTTTTTTGTTGCGGTGGATGTTGGATCCACATTAAATTGGTGTTTGATATTTTTTTTAATATTTTCGCTATTTTGTACATTTATCTGGGATTAGTTGAAAGATATTAATCCCTTAGAACTAGTATCAGAGCTAAGTTAGTGGGGCTTAGTGGGAGCGATGACGTTAGAAGAAGGAAAGGTCAAGATCGACAAGTTTGATGGCAAACACTTTGGATTTTGGAGAGGATTATCTATACCAGAAGATGAGGTAGAAGGATTGGAATTTATTGGATCACCAAGCTCTTTACGTGATTTGGCTGACATTGGCACAAAATGTTGCTTTCAACATCATCAAGGAGAAGACCACAACAGGTTTGATGACAACGTTATCAAACATGTATAAGAAACCATCCGCCTCAATAAGGTTTATTTGATCCGTCGGTTATTTAACCTGAAGATGGGAGAAGGTGTGTCAGTCGCAGATCACATCAATGAGTTTAATGTGATTGTAACTCAGTTGATTTCGGTAGATATCATATTCGACGATGAAGTCAAGACATTGATATTATTATCGTGAGTTGGTCTGGAATGGTGATTGCAGTGAGCAGTTTGTCAAGGACTATCAAGTTGGTGCTAGATGATATCCGAGATTTGATTCTTAATGAGGATATTTGCAGGAGGGAGTGTTTGGGCTAAAATATGCTACGCAAGTGTACGTGTCACTAACAAGTAATAAAGTGATGAGTGAGTATCGTTCCCACGAGGATTGATTACTAACAGAGAATGTAATGCAGAGATA
>JAYMTB010001858.1:0-10174 GCA_036897585.1 Francoa sonchifolia | reverse complement strand
ATATTAGTTTGAATATTTCAAAGAAATTTGCCATGGGTGATTTGACATTTTCGGAAAGAGAATGAAAGAGCTAAAATAATATGATTTTTCTATGAAATTTTGGATTTAGGGCAGCTATCAGCAATTTGGATTGTTTGACAAAGGACAAAGTTAATGGGTAGACTAATGGGAATTTACCAAATATGGATGGACTTATGAAGTCGAATCTTGGGATTCTCACAGGATTTGTTGAATAAGATTGATAACCTCTTATTTTATTCACATTGACTCACATATTTCTCTAAACTCTGACTTTTGGTTCTCATTTCTGGCAGCCAATATGGGTTGAAGAAGAAAGATCAGTTGAATTCTACAACTCCAGTGGCAGTAACAAATCTAAGTCTCCACCATTTTGCCCTGAAAGAGTTTCTCTAGATGTACTAGTAAACAATAATAACTCAATCAGGAGATTAAGAACATCACCAAATTCAAAACCCAGTTCCAAATTTAAATCTTCTGTGGACGATAACTCAACTAGTTCTTCATTTTCGGAATCGGACGCTGATAAAATGGTAAATTTTTTTACTAACAAGAAAAAGGAATATCCAGTTTTGACTGATTAACCGATGCAAATTTTGTTTGTCATCTAGGAAAAGAGCAGAAAAATGGAATCATTTGATTCTTCTGAAAGTAAATTTCCAAAACAAAAACAACTTATTGCTGCAGAATGTAGTTGGTATGCACCTTGAAAATCACAAAATTCCATGTTTTTTTTCTTTTAATATTTTATAATTGGATTCTTCACATTATTAGTTCTCCAGATCGTTTCATTGCCGATTCTGATAAGCCACCTGGCGGTGGAAAACATACGCCACCTAAGGACTTTGTGTGTCCAATAACTAGCAATATATTTAATGATCCAGTGACTCTTGAAACTGGTCAGACATATGAGCGTAGAGCAATCCAGGAATGGGTTGATAGGGGAAACTTAACATGCCCAATTACACGCCAGAAGTTGCACAGTACTCAGCTGCCTAAAACCAACTATGTGCTTAAACGGTTAATTGCAAGCTGGCAAGAACAGAACCCCATTTCAGTTTCAGTTCAATCAGTGCCTGTAATAAGCCCACAGATTGATCTGCCACAATCCAAATCAATTATGCCTTCTTGTTCTCCCGTTAGTGTCATAAGCCAAGCCACTATAGATGGAACAATTGGTGAGCTACGACACGCGATTACTAATCTTTGTATGTCAGAAATATTGAAAGAATCTGAAATGGCTGTCCTGCATATTGAGCGGTTCTGGCAGGAATCAAGTATGGAAGTGGACATTCAAACAATGCTCTCAAAACCACCAGTCATCAATGGTTTTGTGGAGATCCTTTTCAATTCTGTTGATCCCCAGGTGCTGAAAGCAACAATTTATCTCCTATCAGAATTGGGGTCAAGAGACAAAGTTGTGATTCAGACACTTACTCAAGTTGAATCTGATGTTGAATGTATTGTAGCCCTCTTCAGGAAGGGCTTGCTAGAGGCTGTTGTGTTGTTGTATCTGTTAAGGTCTTCCATCATGAGCCTAGTAGAGATGGACATAGTTGAGCCTCTCTTGCTCATTATAAAGGGGAATGAGGAGGATATGCTTAGGATGTGTTTGAATCCAAAAACAGCTTCCATTATATTGTTGGGGAAGATTCTTGGAAACACAGAAGAAAACAGTGTATCTTTGATTGCTCAGACTGTGGTTTCTGCAAAGGTGATTGATTGTGTGATTGGCAGTTTGGAAGTTGAGTGGGAAGAGGAGAGGATTGCTGCTGTTGGGATCTTATTGAGATGTATGCAGGAGGATGGGAAGTGCAGGAATATCATTGCTGATAAAGCTGAGTTGGCTCCCGTTTTGGAGAGCTTTGCGAATGCGAGTGACAGTGAAAGGTTTCAGATAGTTCAGTTTCTATCTGAGTTAGTTAAATTAAAGAGGTAAGCTGTCAGAATTGTTTTAATATGCATATTTGATCTTTTCTTGTCTCTTCATAAATAATTTACATGTGTTGTTCTCTGCTCAAATTTCTTAGGAGGACATTTAATGAGCAAATTCTCCATATCATTAAGGATGAAGGTACTTTCAGTACAATGCACACCCTCCTTGTATATCTACAGACAGCACTTCCAGATCAATGTCCTACCGTGGCCGGTCTGCTACTTCAATTAGATGTTCTGGTTTGAATCTAACTTTCTCTTTCTGATTACTGTTCTTAGTGATAGCACGCAAAATGAATATCATGTTCATTTTCAGATGGAACCGATAAAGTTGAGTATCTACCGCGAAGAAGCAATAGATGCTCTCATTTCTTGCCTCAGGAATTCAGAATTCCCTGCAGCCCAAATAGCTGCTGCTGATACAATTTTGTCATTGCAAGGAAGGTTCTCTGCCTCTGGTTTGCCCCTTACCCGTGCTTTCCTTCTTAAGTGTGCCGGACTTGAGAAAAGCTATCGAACTATTATGAGGATGGATCAGCTTAATAACATTTTTGAGGAAGTTGATGAAGCTCTTGTAAGTTTGTTTGGACAGTTTAGAACCATTTTTTTTACAATTAATATTGCATATACCTAATACTACTTCTTTGTGATATGAAATATTTCTTACTATATATCAGCTGATTATTTTAGTTTTAATTTGGCATCAATAGGAGGAAGAAAAGGCTGCTGAAGATTGGGAAAGGAAAATGGCATTTGTTTTAGTGAGCCATGAGTTTGGTCTGCTGTTTGAGGCACTGGCAGAGGGCCTAAGGAGCAGATATGCGGAGCTATGTTCTGCATGCTTTGTGTCGGCGACATGGCTTGTCCACACGATTGGCACTCTTCCTGATACAGGTATATGTGGAGCAGCTCGGGTGTGCTTGCTGAAGCGCTTCATATCAATATTTAAGTCTGCAAAGGACATGGAAGACAAGGCCCTATCAGTGCTTGCTCTGAGTAGCTTCATCCGTGATCCGGGTATGTTTTAATTCAAAATTTAGGTTTGTTACAGATTCTCTGGGAATCAGTTTACCACATCTGTATTGAACCTTTTGATCTATATATATATGGAAAGGTAAATATCCTTGAATTTATAATTTCAGAGGGGCTCCGTGATATAACTTTGTACATGAAGGATATCCTGAAAGTTCTCAGAGAAGTTAAGAAATTCTCGCCCTTGGCATTTGAAATGCTCAAAGTTTTATCTGAAGGGCATGAATCTATTAGTGCGGTAAGTATTTTGTACTGACTGCATATCTTACACCAGAACAGAGAGTTTAGATATCCTTACACAGTTGTCTGTTTGTATGGAAGCAGGATTTGTGGAATCATAAAGAATTAGTTCAAGTAGATTGCTCTGAAAATGGAGAAGTCCTATCAATAGTTTGCATCAAAGACAAGATAATTTCTGGCCATTCGGATGGAACCATAAAGGTAAATTTCCTTACTATTAACCCTGTTTTTATTTTTTGATCCCACTTCCATTATTTGATTGTTCTTCAAGATTATGTTTGTCCGGAAGGAACGGGGTAATAGGAATGAGATTGCATTACTTCCATATTATTATGTTACCATTCCATTGTTTTTCATTATATTCTCATATAATTATTTATTGATACTTTATTTCTCTTTCTCTGAAGATCTGGACTGGCAGAGGTAGTATTCTTCATCTTGTTCAAGAAGTTCGAGAACATACTAAGGCGGTTACTAGCTTAGCAATTTTGCAATCAGGGGAGAAACTGTACAGTGGCTCACTGGATAGAACGGCAAGGGTATGCTCTTCCTTTTCTCCAAAATTATTTTTATTCAGTATTAGCACTAAACTTCATTATTTGTTATGAGCAGGTTTGGTCTTTCAACAGCAACGGGATGCATTGTGTACAAGTACATGATATGAAGGATCAAGTTTATAATCTAGCTGTTGCCAACAGCATTTCATGCTTCATTCCACACGGAGCTGGTGTCAAGGTAACATTTACTAACTGGAGTCATTCATACTTTTATACTGTGATTTGCGGTTTGATATAATCAAAGTTGATGGTTCTGATGAATTGCTCCTTAAGATGATTGCCTTTCTTTTTCTCTCTTTTTTCTGACTTTTCCATTTTGTTATATTCGGGTATGATGTGGTAAGGATAAAATTGGTTAAGGGCAACATAACTTTACAGATAAGTTACTAAAACACGTCCCTTAGCCTTTGATCAGGTTCACTCATGGAATGGAGGATCAAAACTTTTGAATGCAAGCAAACATGTTAAGTCTTTGGCTCTTGAACATGGAAAGATATACTGTGGATGCCAAGATAATAGCATTCAGGTACCAGCTTTTTGTCAACCTGATATGAACCGTCTTAACTCCTCTGAATTGTTACTTCTTAATGTTGATTTTCTAAGACTCCTCTGAATTGTTACTTCTTAATGTTGATTTTCTGATGAGCAAATTTTCGTTCTTTCCAGGAAATTGATTTGGCAACAGGGACACTCAGTACAATTCAAAGTAGTTCTAGAAAATTAATTTTAAAAACAAATCCTATCCATGCATTGCAAGTTCATGACGGACTGATATATTCAGCCAGTTCTTCATTGAATGGAGCAGCTGTGAAGGTATCTCTCGTAAAACTTTAGGCTATCCGGGCATCTATTTATTAGTTTTCTTTACCTTGATCGATTCGTCATAAACAATCTAATTCAATTAATAGGTAATCCTAAAAATGGTATTTATTATTCGAAGTACTATGATCTTGTTGGTATTGCATCTTAACTCTCATACTTTTCTATTGTGGAAAGATTTGGAGCACTTCAAATTATAGTTTGGTGGGTTCACTGCCATCTGCGCAAGAAATACGAGCAATGGTTGTAAGCTCCGATCTAGTTTATTTGGGTTGCAAGGGAGGAATTGTGGAGATTTGGTGTCGGGAGAAGCATAATCGAGTAGAAATGATACACAATAGAGTAGAAACACTATATACGGGTACAAATGGTAAAGTTCTTTGCATGGCTCTTGATGGCGACGAAGAAGTTCTGGTTATCGGAACATCTGATGGCCGGATTCAGGTAAACTATTAATTTCATCTAGAGAACCGTGGATAGTATTGTTTTGTCCGAGCAAATTCATATATATTCATTTGCATTTTGCAGGCATGGGCTTTGAACTAAAGCGATGATTGATGTATATTTTCGAAAAGTTACGGAGGACTGAAAGCTAATATATATACTGGATTGAAATTCTTTATACCACTCAGTAATATTGTACAAACATTACATTATTCATTAAATATGTATAAAGTTAGAAATTAACGTATATCATTAATGAAATCTATTGAATTGTTATTCTTATGAAGTTATAATATTCGTGTAGACATATCTTAATACCAAAAATAGTATTGTCATATCTTAGATCTGATCAGTACAGTGTTACACAGTATCGTAGTTCAGATTGTGACACCATGAGTTAAAATCAATTATAGTACTATAAACGTAAATAGGACACAAATAATTGTTCACGCAGTTCGGTGTTCACGCAGTTTGGTGCTCACACCTACGTCTGCGGAAGCTCGCCTAGAAATTAACGTTCCACTATGAAGACATTGACTATGAAAATTGTTAAACAATTAATGACTCCCTTCTACTACGTAGAACGAAGTTGCATAAAACATAAAATTCTCCCTTAGTTGTTGCGGTTTCTTAAGCCAATTTACCATATTCCCCCTCAAAGGTTGCGATGCTAATAATTCACGATATAACAGCCAGTCAATTAATGAGAGACGAAACTACACAGCCAACCACACAAATTGTTTAACAACATTACCGCAAACAGGTCATCAAAAGGAAACAGTAATCGGATACCAACAACAGTATCAAAACAGCAACAGAAACCAAAATACATAACACAAACAGAACAAAACAAACTTCAATACATCTCCCTTTTTTGTCATAAATCCAAAGGCAAGGGAGTCAATGGAGCTTCCCAAGCGAACTTAAAATAGTCTTCTTTCTATGAGCAATCCGCTGCTCTTCACCTTGCAGGAATGCCAATTCAGCCCTAAGTATTGCAACAACCATATCAGAAAGTGGATCCTTGCTACCACCAACTCTCTCTTCCCTTTCAATGCCCAAGGTGTGATCAGAGTCACTGTCTGTCTGCACAACCTGCTTGCCCTGCACTAATTTATCAGAAATTCTAACTTCAATCAAGTTTGTCATGTCTCTTCCTTTTGAGTTAGCTCCTCTTTTGTCATTGAATCTAGTCCTTCTGATGTATTTCCGAAAGACATTGTTGAAATTCTTCGTTAATAGAGCAAGTTTTTCCTCTAAATCTTCAACTGTTACAATGTTTGAAGAAGTGTGTTCTCTGCGATTGATTGCTGAAAATGCAACACTTTTCTCTTTCCTATCTTTTTCCCTTCTTTTCGTCTCCAGATTCATCTCATATCTTCTGAGGGATCCCATTAGCTCATCCAGTTTCATATTTTCGACATCCTTGGCTTCTTCTATGGTTGCGACCTTCATGACGAATTTTTCAGGCAAAGATCTTAGTACTTTTCTCACCAATCTTCCCTCGGCAAATTTCTCTCCAAGAGCAAAAGCTTCATTCGCGATGTCACAGTCTTGCATTGTAATCTGATATGACTCATCATCCTTCATATACAAGTTTTCAAACCTTGTGGTGAGCATTTGAGCTTCGATAGTCTCACTGAAGGGGTTCCTTCATAAGTTGTTTGCAAAATGGTCCATGCTTCATGTGCTGATTTACAAGTTGAAATGAGTTTGAAATGATTTGCATCAACTCCATTGAAAATTGCATTCAGCGCTCTAGAGTTGTATACAACCAATTTTTTCTCCTCCTCGAACTTTATTGTATATTTTCCTTCTGGGTTCTCATCTATTGGTGGAGTCCAATTGCTTTGTACAACATCCCATGCTCTCTCGTCAATAGCCTTGATGAACGCTCTCATTCTGGCCTTCCAATACGCATAGTTCGAGCCATCCAACAGTGGTGGCCTGGATATAAATCATTCTTCCTTTAATGTGTCCATCTTGATCAAAATTTCAGAATCACACCAAGAGCCGTTGGTGTACCGGCTCTGATACTAGTTGTTAGATCTGATCAGTACAGTGTTACACACAGTGTCGTAGTTCAGATTGTGACACCGTGAGTTAAAAGCAATTTCAGTACTATAAACGTAAATAAGATACAAACAATTGTTCACGTAGTTCGGTACTCACACCTATGTTTGCGGGGCCTCGCCCAGAAATCAACGTTAACAGACACCAATTTTAGACTAATACAGATTAATGACTCCATTAATCCCTCATATTACTGATGCCGTAATTGGACTTACAATTTAAATAGGAATTAGAAACAAGACTCACTCATTCCCCCTGCCTTCAGCCAAGGCATGAAAGCTTCTCTCCCGGAAAACACAATTAACAGATAACAGATTGCATCATGAATACGGCACTTGATCTACCAGTTTGACACATCATCGTTCTTCTTACATTCAAGCTCTTTCAAATGTTATTCATCGTAGTCCACCAATTCTAACCACGTTCAGCATATTTAAAACTCTCACCGATCAATCAATTTTCTTCTTTCCTTAATAGAGATTAATCAAATAAAATCTTTTCCGAATAAAAAAGTTGCCAAATATCATTAGTCAACTGTTTCCTAATAAAACCAAAATTTCTCAAATATCTAGTTTTCATAATTCTATACTCAATATTTTTATCTTTCGTTTCGTTGATTGAGGTAAATATATCTATCTCTTATTTTTAGAGATACAATCATTTTCATCATAACATAATTTAAATTTAAAATAATTCTAGCAGGTTATTAAATTTAAAATAGTTATTTTAAATTTTCATAGATATATTTTATTAAATTGATTATTAATAATAAATCTTTATCAATTTTATATCATTCTCTGAGATTTTTACTTTTGAAATCTTTGAATAATATCTTTAGTTTCAATACGACTAAATATATCTCTTTCAATGTATATCACCAAACAATCATTCAATAATTCATCTCTTATTCAATTTCGCACTTTCGTTTTAATGATATTCATCGCCCCTAAAAATATATCCACACTACCCATTGCTACCGGTAATATCAAACATTGAAACTAGTTCATTTTAACTAGCTTCAATATTTGATTTAACTAGCTTCAATGTTTGATTAACTAACAAAATAAGTTTTGCGATATTCGTTAATTGAAATATTATAAAACACATGAAGAATTATTGAAAAATAAAAATGAAATCAAGTTGTAAGAATAAAAACTATATAATACTAAAAACTTAATAATACATACCTTTAATTTATAAATGGTAGAGTAAAATCACACAATTGATAAAGGAAAAAAAATACTTTACTTTTTAAGAAATTTATTTTGTATGTTAAAATGAGGAAGAAGATGAAAAGTTTTTCTTATAATTTTTATTTATTAATTTTACTTTTGAGTCAATACTAGGTTAGTTAATTCAATATATGAGCTCTCTTATATTTTTTAACTCTAATTCTTATTTCTAAGTTTTTCTTTTTACTTTGGTCAAATGTTTGATGAATTAATTAAATTTTTGGATGGACTTATGATTATGGTTAGACTTATATGTATATTAAAGACTGAAAAAAATAAAGTGAGATTAGGGCTACCTGGCCAGGGTAAGCCCACCTTGAGACAGCGATTTCAGCAAATCAGTTGATGCTTGCTTGTTTTTAAGTACCAAAGAACTATCATGTCGTCAGCATATATTAAACCCAAATATTTGTATGTTATATTTATTTATTTATCAATAAATATCTAAAGTTTTGGATCCATTTTTTATAATCTCAGTTTAGACTATGTCTTATGTAATTTATTTTATTGAGAACAAATCTTAATTTCAATTTTCTCGAAATATTTAAATCACTTTTATTGAGTGTCAAAAATTCATGAAAAGAAATTAGAAAATAAAAAGCAGTAAAAAGAATATGCTGATTTACAATAAGACATCAACTAATTTGAAGAATTGAAACACTTTTCTTCTTGTTTTTTTGTATACAGAACTTTCAATGCCTTTTCATTACCATTTGTCACAACAATGAATATATTTTTACAATTTCTATCACATGATTATTAAATTATATGCTAATTATTTTTCTAATGATACATATGATATAAATTTTTTTAATTAAAAAAAAAAATTCTTAAAATATTTATCAAACAACTCTCACAATTTTTCTTATTCATTTTATCATACTAATTAATTTTTTTTTATAACATATCTTCTCTTATCTCTCTCTCTGATATAACAAGAGATTGTGCTATTTTAAAAATATAATGCTACATTTTTTGTCTTAGGTGTTTCTCAGCCGTGTAGGGAAGCACGTGCCTTTGTCGGGGGTGGCCAAAGGAGGCACGTGCCTCTGTCGTCCCAAAATCTAATATATATTTTTTTATATTATAATGATAATCAGCTGTGAAAATTAACATTTAGTGGTAAAAGTTTTCTCAAAATTAGTGATAATCACCACTAACTGTGAAACGTAGGTTTTCATCAAATCTAGCTATCACTATAGCAAGAATTTATCCTTATAAATTGGGTTGTTAACCTCCGAAATGAACGAAACAATTTATATGGATTCGCTCAGTTATAAAATTGCACATAAGATCTGTATGTTCAGTTAAAACTAAAAATCGAACCAAACTAAATGAATTAGATTTGAATTTTATTCACAGTGGTTAGGTTGGTTCAATAAATAAAAAACCGAGTCATTTTAATTTAATTCTAACTCTGAAAGGAATTGTTTTTTAACTGAGTCACCTCATATATAAATTTTGAAATAAATGAGTTTCTTCTTAAAAAAATTTGTATAAAACTATATGAAACATTATAGAACACTTTTTTAATGTCATAATATGTTGAAACTTTCCAAATGGTAAAAAAGAAAAAGGAGAAAAAGCCGACTCAGAAGTAAAATATAACTGATAGAAACTCAAGAGAAAAATAAAAATAAGATTGATTCTTGTAGTCTCCGATCTAAACCACAGCTTTGGCCTCCATTTTGTCTTATATATATGTTATAAGTTTGTACCAAATTACTGAAAGGAGAAACAATGGAGATTTCATCTGAAAAAATGGAGAAACCCAAATTGGATTCAAGCAATAAGGGTGGCCTTAAAACCATTCCCTTTATTATA
>JAYMTB010001857.1:0-10174 GCA_036897585.1 Francoa sonchifolia | reverse complement strand
GTTGTTGATTGAATGCTTGGTGATTCATCTCTATGTTTATTCAATGCTTGTGTTAATTGATTATCATATTTGTTGTTTGGCCATCAATCGATATGGAATAGCTTGAGATTAAGTCTGGGAAGATTAATTCGAGTGAGATCTAGCTTGAATAGTGTGAGTTCAACCTAGTTTTGTGATTGATTTGTAAACGACGTAGGAATATGTAGTTTACCTCACATAGCCCAATCAATTGTGAGACGAACTTGATTTCTAAAATTAAATTCACATAGGAATATGTTTAACCATATTTTAGATATTTAACTCATAGCAAATTCGAAAGAATCCTATGACAATTTGTAATTGGAGTTAACTTAGAGGGTTTTACCATAACATTACGACAACAATTTTAACAACACTTCATCATAAGGGGTTTTAACAACCGTAGCTCTTTAGACATTCAGATTTCGACTTTTGTTCTGTGTTTAATTGTTTTAATTATTAATTCATAGTTGTTTAATTGCTTTTTAGTAATTAACTTTCATTTTGCACACCCAAACAAATTAATTCAACATCACTATTATTGCATTTCATTTCAATTTATACATTAGATTTTTCTTTTTAGTGTTCAATCCTCGTGGGAACGATACTTTCTTATCACTTTATTACTTGATTGTGACACGTACACTTGCATAGCATTTATATTGTTAAGACCGCAACAAGTTTTTGTCCCTCTTGGTTTAAATATCCATTTGCAACCAATGAGCTTTGCACCTTCAAGCAATGGGACGAGTTCCCAAACTTCATTGTCTTTCATGGACTTAATTTTCTCATTCATGGCATCAATCCACTTTTGAGAATTAGCACATTGCATGGCTTGATGAAAGTTGATTGGATCATCTTCCACCAATCCGATATCATCCTCATGTTCTTGGAGAAATATGATGCAATCATCAGGAATCACACTTCTCCTTTCTCTAGTGGATCTCCTTAATGACATCTATTTTTGAGGTTGTTAAGGTTGTTCATTAGGAATAACCTGTTGACTTTGATCAGGGAGAGTTTTAATATTGTCTTGTGATTCTGATATTGCTTCTTGAACAACGTCATGAATAGGAGCCTAATCATTGTCAATAACAATCGAAGGAAGAGAAACACATTCTTTTTCAAAGACATAGTCTCTAACTTTCTCTCTTCCCCCAAACTCAATATCCTCAAACAAAGCGGGCATTTTCCGTCTCAAAGAAGGATTTGAATGTGGAATCATAAAACTTATACCCCCGAAACCGTTCAGAGTACCCAACAAAATAACTGCTGTCAAACAACAAACCTTTCTTTGGACCGACTTGTTGTCCACATGGAACACTTAATAATTGTCACATATTTATGACCCCAGGTGGGCATGTAATCCAGCCAAATATTAACCTTCCTTTGGGCCAGTCAATATCGGCATTAATTACATACACACAACAATCTTGATGTTCTAATATAAATTGACTTTGAAAAACAAGAGAGACTACTTTGATGGCATGTTGTTTCAATCAATTCATCCTAGAACATTAGACATCCTTACAAAGTTAACAATTGTACCAAAATTTGAACTAACCCAAAATTTTGTAGTTGTTACGTCACTCAAAACGAGCGTCGTAGCCCATATTGATCGTGGCCTAGCGCTGCAGTACCCAAAACGGGCGCTGTAGCGCTGACCAGACCGTGCCTGGGCACTGCAGTTCTAGGGCAGAGTGTTGCAGCTCCCAGAATGGGCGCGGCAGCTTTGTGACATTTTTCAAACTATTCCTTTTGCGATTTTAGGGTTAAAAAAATTGCATCCAAACCCTACGACCCAAATCTTGATCCTTAATGTTCTTAATCCTTAAACAATCAACATAAAACAATAATAACGTCTAGAATCATGAATCAAAACCAAAATTTTTAAAAGGCTTAAATGCATTTTGGGTACTTGATCTTTTTGCCGATTGTCAAGTTAGTGCATAATTTTTTTTTTGTGACACTTTAGTATCTAAACTTACAAAAGTTGGCAATATTAGTTTTCCGTCCATTCCGTTAAGTGTTTTCGTCATTGATCAGCTCTGAACCACCATATCGCGACACGAGTCTCTATCATCCAAACCAAATTTATATGTTTTAGTCCATTTCGAAAATCATCTCCAATCTTGTTCTTATTCTTTGTTTTAGTCCATTTCGAAAATCATCAATCAATTTCGAAAATCATCTCCATTTCGAAAATCATCTCCATTTCGAAAATCATCAATCAATTACGAAAACCAAGTTGAAGATGATTTTCGAAATGGACTAAAACAAAGAACAAGATTGGAGATAATTTTTGAAATGAAGAACAAGAACAAGAAGAATCGAATAATGAATTGAAAATTGAAGAACGAAGAAGAAGAAGTGTAGCAAAAACCCAAGAATTTTGACCCAATTTTGATCCCCCCGATCCGGTTCCATACCCACATAAATTTGGTTCGGATGATAGTGACACGTGTCACGGTATGGTGGTTCGGAGCTAAACAATGACAGAAACACTTAATGGAATGGACGGAAAAACTAATATTTCCAACTTTTGTAAGTTTAGGTACTAAAGTGTCACAAAAAAAAGTTTATGCACTAACTTGACAATCGGAAAAAAGTTCAAGTACACAAAATGCATTTAAGCCTTTTTAAAATCAAAAAAACCAAATTCGAAAAGTTTTGGAAGGATCACAACACGCAAAACCATAACCGTTCTCAATTCATTGATATAATCCGGAAAAATCTTAAATTTTGAGAAAACTCAATGAATTGAGACTTTAATATTGAAAGAAATCTTGATTCTCAATAATTTAACGTGGAGACACTTTGATATTTAAAATTAATCCTTATTGATGAAAACCTTCATCACACCAAGATCATCCATGTCAAATCATCAAGAGAGAAAATACAAACCAGAAGCATACTTTGATCCATAAGGAATGAAATGATCGTGGGTCTTAGATCTTCCAAAACGATAGGGTTTTCTTTAGAGAATAATCTCAGTATTTTTTTTATGATGGGATGTTAGAGATAATAGGAATCGTAACCTTATGACTTGGTGACCATAACCTATTTATAACCTCAATAATTATAATTTCTCATATTCCTATTTTTTTCATCATAAAATAAAAAATTAGAAAACTAGGTTTATGCATATAATAAGGCTCATACTCTATCAGATGCCTAAAGCCCAATAACTTTAACCTAATGAGATTACTTTAGGTGGGTTTAACTTTAAAATAGCTGATAATACACATTGAATTATATATGTAGGCCCACATAATCAATTATTTTCATAAATTTATTAAATTACGTCGGTTTAAAATATAACATTTAAAACAAATTTATAATTTTATTAAATTGATAATATGATACACAATTTTAAAAATATAATAAAAAAAATTAAAATGTATTGTTGTTATCAATCAATAATATTATGTTCGAAAAAATACTTGAAAATATTTTCTGATTTTCAATCTAAACCTTGTAAAATTTACCAAATTAATCTAATAATTATTGATGAAATTCACTGTGTATTAATACTTATTCTTATAAAAATTATAAATTAAAAATTCTCCTATTTATACAAAATCGGAAAAATCTTATTCACAATCTCAAATCAACACAAACTCTAAGTTCAAAATTTTTCAAATTACACAAAATCAGTAACAATCATATCAGCCTTTTAACTTCAATAATCTCAAATTAATACAAACACTAATTCCAAAATTGCCCAAATTATACAAAATCGGAAAATAATACTTATCCCATCTCCGGTCATATCCTTCTTATGTGGTACAAAATTGAAAATTTGTATTAATTAAATCAACTGTCATTTAATATCCATATGTTTAATTATAATAATTTTGATACGAGTATGATAAAATTCATTTCAATTCTTTTCGATTCTCTTTTGTTAGGTCTTCCAACAAAAGACCGCGACAATACGATTCAAAATTAATGCATCATATAAAACAATATTAAACCAAAAACCCTCCAAGATATATTAATCTTAAATGCAAATACGTTTTTAGAAAGAAAAAAAAAAAAAAAAAAAAACTCTTTTTGAAAGGTCAATTTAATTGTATAATATGAAAAACTATCATTATTACACACTTTTCATTCAAACTTCGACTAAACATAAACTATTTCAAACCCGTAAAAGTTTTAGATATGAGCTGTGTTGATGTCAAAATTTTTGATATGGTGATTTGGCTGAAATTCGGTCATCAACTGATATTGAAAACGATCCGAGAACTTGAATACCTGAAACAAAACAGAAAAAAAGAATCGTTGAGGCCGTCTGGTCGAGGACTCTGATGCCTAAGTCAGTTTATGAACTGAAAAAACTTATATATTTTTCGGGAGTTAGAATATACCTTAATGCAATGGAATCTATTTGAATATATTCGAAGTCTTTCGAATGTCTTAGAATCTTGTTCCAATGTATTCTTCCGTCTATCATATTTTTATTTCCTGAATTCGTTACTTAGAATACTATTTATTGTACCTCGAGTTTGATTAGATATTTGAATTTGAACTAACATCTTTTCAAATATTTCCTTGATTATGTCGAATACTAAATCAAACATAAATATCATAACTTTATTAAATGATAAATTTTACCTACGGAAAATAAAAACACAAAAATATTCATAATTTCTATTTTAAGTGGAAAAAGTGTTGGGTGTAGGAGTAGATAAGTTAGATTTTAAAATATAAATTTTACATTTCTAAAATCAAGATCTAATATTGCAATAGAAAAGATGCATTTATGGGTCCCACAAAATTGAAGGTTTCTGTTGATATATGTTTCTTTTTTCCATTCATTTAGTTTGAAAACTACTTTCATATAATCACCATATTATACGTCAATACTTACTGGTATCAGGTGGGATCTACATGACTTGGTGAAAACCTATATTTAGTGGTGAGTATTATTCATATTTAATTGTAGGAAAGTGTATTGTTTAATGTGAATCTTCACCACTAAATATGTAGCTGCCACAAAAGCAAAGTACTTCTACAGGGCACAACCAAATTATCGTCCACAGAGATTAGATATGTTTTATGTGGCATTTATATATTGTTCAGTATAATTATATATATCGATCGGTTAAACTGCATCCATTAATTCATATTGATAAATTTTTTATTATCGAGTTAACTATTTACTACAATATCCATTTGAACAACAAGTAGTATCATCTAGGTGGACTATAATTATAAAACCCATATTTCTTTCCATGTAATTTTATAATTTTTTTCTTTTAAATATTGAGATATTTTTTAACACTTATCATTTTGAATACTCCTACTTTTGTTCACATGGATCCTATATAAATATATTTGTCGTTTATTTTGTCAGAAAGGACACTCTTTGGTCCTATGGTTTGTACCTTTTATTGCACAAAAAATTACTTTTGTACTATGTAATCAATCTTAAATTTAGTAACTAATTTAAGCTCACGATTTTATGATGATGATCGTATTTAAAGCAAGTTCTAGAATCATACTGACTCAATATCAAATTTTAGTTACGATTCTATTATTAGCATGTAGATCACAATCATTATTTTTGAAAAATAATTAATTTATTGGACAGACATGAAAAAACATGGACGTGGTAGATTTCATTTTCCATGTTTTTTCACATGTATTAAGGTTTGTACATAGGATATAAGGACATGTCCATGTGAAGATTTTTTAATATATCCTAATTTTTGTGTACTTATATAGATAAGATAACAGTCTATATACATTAACCCTTTTATATGGTTTGCAGATAAACTTGTGAGTAGAACTTGACGTCCATAATTGCGTGACATGGCACTTCATAGACTTGGTCAATAAGCCTAATTTTTGTTCAACTTTTACTAATCTTGATTATATAACTGATTCTAAAATTTACTAAATTAATTTTTTGTTGTGATCGAAATTTTTTTTTTTTTGTATTTCTGAGTACAACATTTTCGAGTTTATCACTGAATCTAAATATTTTTTCTTAAATATATTTATAACTACGACACTTTTGAATTTGTTATTTCAAATCAAGAATTCAGAATGTATTCGTTATACTTCAATGAATTCATCATGAGTTAAAATCACAAATTCAAAAAATGTCATTTTTTGAAAAATTCAAAATCTAGATTATAACTTTAGAATCACTGACCTTATTTCGATCCGTATATTACTCTCTTTCTATAAGGGTAAAGTCTCATAACAGACCGAAACTGAAGACTACCCATTTTCAAAAACATAACCAAAAAACTTTGTACAGCATATCTCATCGAAGATTTGTTGTTTAATTCAAAAATTCGAAACATATTTGACGGAAAAATATAGTACAAGAACAATAACCAAGTCTTCCATTTTACTTTTTCAACCTAAAATCATTTCAAGTTCACTAGGATTACAAGGAATAGTCAAAGCCCCATGATGATCAAATCCATATTCTTCAGCAGCTTGTTCCAATAACCTTAAAAAAATAGGATGTGACAAATATTTCAATGGAATTACAAACCTTTTTGAACATTCATCTCCATCCACTGCAGTCACTGCAAAATGTCCTTCCTTCACATCATCTGGTACACATCCGAATTCCAACTCTTCATCGCTATAATTAAAACTCGATTTTCTACCAAATGATAAACTCTTTTGTAACATTTCTACTAAAATCTTTAGCTTTACAATACCATTCTTTTTCTTAGCCATTTTGAATGATATTTGTTTTTTTTTCCTTCGTGTTTTTTGATGGGATGTTAGTGGTATATGTTGGGAAGATATGCATACGTTTTTTATTTTTTTTATTGTGACTATAAATCAAATCTGAAAATTAAAAGAGATAGGTGAAATTAATATTATTGTTATTTTTATTTGTGTTTAAATGTTAGGAAGACAATTGCATGTGGGTGAGAGAACTACTACATTACGTAATGTCGATTTTGGGTAGTAATGCCTGCCTTCTTAATTACTGAAATTGTTTGTTTTTATTTCTAATTTAAGTAGTATTGCTATTATAAAATAGGATCATGATTTCGTAGTTAAATTTCGGAAATCAATTTTTTCGGAATTAATATTTCTAAAATTATTGATTATTGTGTTTGGTTAATCCAATTAAATTTCGATAATCATGATTTTTATGTTTGGTTGGTACATGAATTAATATTTTAAATTTCATAGTTTACTAAAATATCTTAGTGTATGGTTAAATTGGTTCATATTAAATTTTTAGAAGGTAAAACTATAATTTAGTATTTATTAAATTTTTTTAATCATGATGACAGAAATCCCACAAAATCATAATTTTATTTACTTGCATGAACCAAATATGAAAATTTAACATTTTTTAATTAAATTTCGAAAATCCATACATTAATTCTGCGAACCAAAGAGACATTAGAATTTAGGGGATTGTTTTTCTTTTTCTTCTTCTTCTTATTATTATTTTTTGATATTACTTCAATTCATAAATTTCTTATTTAGTACTTTATATTTTATCCGCAAACTTAATTACATTCAATATGCTCGATAGCAAAATTTAATTATTTCTGAATGCTCGTGTTAGCAAAGTTCTAAATAATTTTCGAAAAAAATATGGAAAAAAATGAATTTAAACGAGATGAAAATATCTAAGATATTAAATTTAGGAGCGTGATTGGTCCCATAAGCCATATTTCCATTGTAAAATAAAAATAAACATAAGGGACCTTCTATTCTTCCATTAGTCTAAGATATATAAAAAGCATCTGGCAGGAGATCCATATAATTGCTGAGCTGGAAAGAAAAAGCGCAAAAAGGTCTTCCATATTTGACTGACGTGGAATGTATTAGCCATCACATATATTATTTCTACTTCGCCATGGCAGATATTGTTGTATTCTTTAACGGTTCATTTGACTGATCTTATAAGTTGTGAATTTCTTAAATCTATTATAAACAATTTGAAATATCACTCAATTATTATAATTACAGATAATGAGAAATCTAATTATAATAAAATGAAATACATAATTGAGGAGTGAGGTACAATTTTATCGAATCTCCTTAAGATGATATTCTCTTGCCTGGGTGCTATGCAGGAATCGAAAACTCACCTCCCAAAATATAACACTCCGAACTGATTGAACGCAACACTACACAAACCCGACTCAAACGAATCTCTTAGACTTGGCACACACAGAAAAATAAAAATCAGAACCGGAAAAAATAGCCGAAATATGGGCAACCTCACCAGAAAATTCAAAGTGTCGCCGGAAAAGTGTCTAAAAGGAGAGAATTTCTGTATGGAAATTTTCCAAATGAAAAATAAAATATATATGGAATTTGCCAAAAAAAAGAAAATTTTCTTTATTCTCTCAAACGAGAAAAAACAATTAATAATATTAAATTAAAATTAATAATTATTAAAGGATTTCAAAATTACTTATGCAACTTATCCAATTCAAAATTCAATTCCCAATCTGAACCGGTTCAACCTGCTCGTCCCAAGGTGAATTGGACCAGCCATCTCTACTTCAAAAGCACCAAACCCCAATGTATATATCCAAAACTTGGAGTTATAAATTATAAATCTGATTCTTAATTTTTCAATGTCGGATACTCATTTCTATATTTTCACTACACATTTGTTATTTTCCATGATTATACTTTGCCACTATTTTAACCATCACGCTATGAATTTGACCATAAATTAATCTCACATTAGGCTATCATTAACACCATTACAACATATATTATTTTGTACATATATATCCATATTTGCATGTGCTATGATTTTCTGTAAGCTACCACTTATGAACCATAACATACATTATTAAAAAAATATCAAAAATATTAAACGTCTCTTGAACATATGTAAGATGTATGACTAAATTTTAATTGAAAAATTACTAATTCAAGCAAACATGTTTCACATTTCATATTTTTACCCCAAAAAAAAATAGCACGATATTGTTGATTGATTTTTCAAGCTAAGGCATCATACCATCAAGTGTAATCTATTAAATAAATATCCATGACTTGATGAGAAGGCGGAGAGTTGAAAAAAGGAAATATCTTCGCCTTTTATTAATGATTCAGTAAACGTATTAAACCGAAAACCTCCTAAAGACAGACATAAAAATAGGTCCCACCAGTTTTGCTTTAGTTTAAGGGACCATGTTTCAAGCAATCCTTTTGCATACACCACCACCACCACCAAAAATGGTTTTAAGAGGGGTAAAATGGCAATTTCACATTGGTCACAACCAATGTGAAATTGCCACGTGAGCGGTGTATGCATACACAGGTGGTGTATGCAAAAGGGCCTCCATGGCATGGGTTCTAGTCTTTGGTAGGACCTTATTTGCTGTCCTTTCCAATCTAATCACTTCACTTTAGCGTGGCTTCCCTGCATGTCTCTAGTCAAGCTCATGGGAAATTACCGGGTTCCCAATAAACTCGATCTACAAAAGCTCTCTTAAATATACTATTGTAAATAGCTCGGTTTACAAAGACCTACCTTTTTTATGTGACTCGCAATTTTTGAACCAAGCTGACCACATGGATGCAAACAGTAGTTAACCCTTTAGCATATAAGAACTTTAAGTAATCCGAACCATCTCTATCTCGCTTGGACAACGAAAGCTTGTGGCTGTATTTAAGGTACTGTACCAGTGTGTATTTATTGCCATTTGAAATGCGGTGTACTGTCAATGTTGATATGACAAGAGATTGCTATAATAACCAAAATATCAACACAAAGACAGATATTAAATATAGATAAGCTGACTTACATAACTCGGAGGGCCATGGTTACTGTATTGCTGTCCGAAGTCGCTGCCAAGATGTGACAGCTTCCAAATTTGCTACTATGGCCTTGCTCTATAGTCACTTGTTGTACATAACAAATATCAGAGCTCGGGAAAAACAAAATGGTTGAAACGCGTTCTCGTGCCAAAGTTGAGTAATAATCAAATATCTAAAAGAAGTGTTCTGATACAACAGAGGCGTGGAAAAATTCCGACAATTCTATACTTATCTCATCTCTATAATGTTTGTTATCCAGAAAAACAGTAATTTGGCTGTCTAAATATTCTATTCTTCACACATGGAATACTTAACCTAATCCATAGGGTATCTCGACTGATGAATATACCATACAAAATGCAATTCTATATTTTCT
>JAYMTB010001856.1:0-10176 GCA_036897585.1 Francoa sonchifolia | reverse complement strand
TCTGTATATTCTTAATTTTTTTCGATTGATTTTCGTTTCCTAACACAATTCACTAACCAATTTCATTAAATAAAATTCCCATCACATTTTCTAAAATTAGAGTACAGTATATTATTAAAATTTGTTATATAATTAATTTTGAGCTTAAATACAAACTTTTCGAAATTTTTATTTAAATATTGGAAATGTGAAATTATATATATCAAATTATCTCCTGCGGGCGAGTCCATATTAAGAATCATGAACCCGATTCCATTGATCAGAAACCCTCTCAGATAAGAAAGAACAGTAGAAACACCAGGAAAAGGAAGGAAGAAGAGTGATCGTGCGAGTGAAGATGGAGATCAGTAAACCAAGCGAGATTAGCAGCTCGAAGATGTATGGCGGATACAACAAACGGTACAAGCATTTCAGCTCAACTTTGGGTTGCGACATGACTTTTCACATCTACTTTCCTCCTTCATCTTCTCCCTCCCAAAAGTTCCCTGTAAGTAATGATCTTCGCTATCTCTTACTCGTAATCTGTATCGTTTTTTTTTAATTGGTTTACTCTTTTGCAGTGAATTCATTTCTTATTGTTATATGATTATCGCTTTTAGAATTGATGTTTTGTTGTAGCAAATTAATGATCGGTTCTGCATAAACTGTGGTTCTTTGTTAGGGTTTTGATTTAATGTATGGATTTAGGTTTATTGATGTGTACGAAAGATGTATTTTGAAATGATATTTGTTGTCGATGAGAAATTTGTGAATCCATCCCAAGTTTGAGTTTGGCATTGAATTTGTCAGAGTATACAGTGACAGATTAGTGCAAAGTTTTGAGTTTGATTTCTTGTTTCAGTGAATTAGAGTTTACAATTTGCTTTCATTGATGAGCAGGTACTTTACTGGCTTTCTGGCCTTACCTGCACAGACGAGAATTTTATTATGAAGTCTGGAGCTCAACGTGCTGCTTCAAGTGAGAGTATTGCACTAATTGTTCCTGACACATCTCCAAGTAAGTCAAGGATTCTTATAGGAATTTTTTTTTTTCTCGACCACACAATTTCACAGATTTCATTTTGAATTATCCAATTAGAACCTAACATCTTTATTGATGTTACTATCTTCCTTTGTTTATTTGAATGCACTAAGATAAAGCCAGTGTGACAACTAAATGGGTTATTCAACTATGCATTAATTTCTATAAGCTATGAAGAATGTTCTTGTTTCCTGTTAAGATTTCATAAAGACTTTTATTACCAATATGTGAATTTTCTGACTTTTTTGTGGTCTGTACTTTTGCTGTATAGGAGGTCTGAATGTTGAAGGAGAGTCAGAAAGTTGGGATTTGGGTGTAGGTATGAATATGGAACCTTTAACTTTTAGTGTTAACTTGTTTATCATTCTGTCAAAAAATAGTTTAGCATGTCATGATTTTGACCATTCTATATCATAAGCTTAATGTTGCAGGTTTGCTCTCAATATTAATAAGTAACTATATTGTGAACTCTGGGTGGTAATTCTGGTAAAGTGACCAGAACCCCAAATTCATGATGCAATAATTTTGAGTCAAATAAATATCTGATACCTGCGAAAGTATCTATGTAAGCCAATAATGGTTCCATAGTTATGTTTTAAAAGCATGAAGTTTGGTGTGTGGGCACATTGTGCCACCAAATGTCCTAAAACCACTCATTATTGGTTTCGTATTCAGTTGGCATTTGGCATGTTGAATATGATGCAAACTACAACAGGAGATGCTCTTAAGGAGTGGAAAAGATGTTTTGGTAGGAAGTGTTTGTTGGTTATATTATTAAGTTCCATGTAATTATTCAACCAGGTGCTGGGTTTTATCTGAATGCCACACAAGAGAAGTGGAAGAACTGGCGTATGTATGACTATGTTGTCAAGGAATTGCCAAACCTTCTCAGTGAAAACTTTTCGCAGCTTGAAACATCACGGGCATCTATATTTGGTCATTCAATGGGCGGACATGGTGCTTTGACAATCTACCTGAAAAACCTTGATAAATACAAGGTATTGTCAGAATAATGAATTATTTGAATTTCGATTAATTTATTATTAGTAGTTTCTTGAATATTTCTTCTCCCTCAGAGGAAAGTTTCTATGTTGGGTGTAGTCCTTGAAACTTTAAATTATTATATCTTATTCGCATTTGACACTGATTATCTCCATGGTGAAACTATGTGATTGCATTTCCCAATTTTTTTTGTTCTTTTAATATCTGCTCCTTTGCCTCACTTTTCCAGTCAGTATCTGCCTTTGCACCAATTGCCAATCCAATCAACTGCCCATGGGGGCAGAAGGTTTTCACAAATTACCTTGGCGATAACAAAGCTGAATGGGAGGTAAGATCTCAAGTGATTGGTGTAAAACACTTCCATATAATTTTTTGGGTTATCTTACTACTGCTGACAGATGAAGTTGCAAAATTTCAGGAATATGATGCCACTTGCCTGGTTTCAAAGTTCAATGACGTATCTGCTACCATTCTGATCGATCAGGTGCGAGCTCGTTGTCTAATAATAATTTACTATGCATAACATGAACTTTGTTTTGTGAAATCTCGAATCATATCAATATGCATGTTTCTCTTTTCGGGTGTTACGAGTGTGTGAATGGTCAGTTGAGTAGAAAATGTTTCCCTAGTTATTAAGGTACACAAAACTTGGTTTACTAGGTGGGAATCAGTGATTGCGAGAGAACCTTAAGATCTCTCTTTCTTTTCAAAGTGATTCTTCATATATTTGTTATTTCTGCAGTGTTTGTGTCATCACTGGTTCCAGTTAACTCTTGGTTTTTGTTCTGTGCTTTTCTGATTTACTGCACGAATTGTACAGGGTGGAGATGACAAGTTCTTGGCGGATCAGTTACTGCCACACAAGTTTGCTGAGGCATGCAAGAGTGTCAACGTTCCACTCCTCTTGCGATCACAGCCAGGTTACGATCACTCATACTTCTTCATTGCAACCTTCATCGATGATCACATCCTCCACCATGCTCAAGCTCTCAGACTTCCGCCCCAAACACCCCTGTGAGAAAACTCGTCCTTCTTTCATCCTAGACCCTGAAAACCCCATCATCATATGTGAAACATTACTCCCCCCTTAAACTTTATGCTTTCAGAATGTTTATCCAACATTCAAGTTTCTTAGTATTCAGTGATATCCTAATTGGGTCGGTTCTAAATAAGTGGGCTTCACCCAATTATGAAACGGTCAATAATAATGTACCAAGTTAGGTTGACCCATTAATTGGGCCTGAGGCCCATTGGGCGCATTATAACATAACGTATAATATCCGTGTGCTACTTATTCTTGTGCTGTCAAATCTTTGATTCAGTTTCCTTAATCTTACAATATTTTAAAAAACACCATTATGCATTTTTCTTTTTAAAAGATTTGACTCTTTGCTTTAAATTATTATCCCTTTTTCACAAACAACGACTTCATCCACGTATCCAAGTGCTGGCAAAAAAGTAAATTGATTATTTTTGGGGGTTAATGTTACTTAATGAAATAAATCAACATAGATTAATTATAACAATTTTAAAAAAAAATTAGATTTCTATTAATTAGTTAATTAAAGCAATTTTTGAAAAAACAAAAATTAAGAGTTTTATTAATTAGTATTATTTTGTCCGCGTCCTTGTTGATATTGGTATAAATGAATCCCACAGGCACCTTTCCTACTTCCAAAGATACAAACTTTATTTCATCACTTTTATTAAATGAGTGGATACCCAAACGCGCCTTACGGTTACGGTGCGCCACCACCGGCGCAACCCTACGCCTCCGCCCCTTACGGCGGTCAACCAGCTCAACCCTACGCCTCTCAGCCTTACGGTTCTGCGCCTCAGCCACATGGTCACAACCCCTACGGTGCACCACCGCCGTCGGCTCAGTACGGTGGTCCTTCTGCACCTTACGCGCCGGGTGAGAAGCCACCAAAGGATAAGCCACAGTCACACGGCGGAGCTGCTCCGCATATAACTGGCTATCCACCGACTGCGCAGCCGTATGGCAGTCCATTTGCGTCGCTGGTACCGTCGGCTTTCCCGCCTGGAACGGATCCGAGTGTTATTGCGTGTTTTCAGTTGGCGGATCAGGATGGAAGCGGATTGATCGATGATGTGGAGTTGCAGAGGGTGCTTTCTTCGTATAATCAGAGCTTTAGTCTGAGAACTGTTCATCTGCTCATGTATCTTTTCACAAATTCCAACGCCAGGAAGATCGGTAAGTAATCTATCGCAATCCTTCTAAGCAATAATTTGTGGCAATTTGTTCGAATTGAAAGTAACGAATTGTTTGAAATTTGAATGTCAAAAACTTGCCGTGATTCCGGATTGCGACTTTAGGGATTGGAAGCGTTATTTCCCCAGTTATCCAACACGTGGCATAAACGTGTCATGTTGGATACTATCATAGTCTTTTTTAATCTGTAACATGAGATGCTTATTCATAACACTGAGTCGGACAGAATTTCAGCTGAAACAATTGGGTAGGAATATGGTAATTTCTTCGAAAGTTAGACCTATTCTATTGCCGTGTCTTGTCTGTTTCTCAATCCAATTCAACTAACGCATTATGCATTAAAAAGTCATTTAATCTCCACTGACTGTATTGTTATGATTATGATAATATGTAACTGATGTTGGGCTTACGTTTCCAAACTGAAGATTTCATGTATTATTCTGGATAAAGTCTTGTAATTTCCAGGCTGCTCAATTTGAAAGGGTTAAAATGGGATAGCTTCTGTCGGTCGTCGGTTTGTTTTGAGCCCTTTGAATTAATTTTTTGCTGGAGGCCTACTGAAAAAGTTTCTCATTCCAATCCTGATTGTTGTTTTACCTTTGTGGACCTAAACTGATCACATGAGTCACTGTCACATTAAAAACTGGATTAATGGGTTGTTGTGGAATTGTTGGGCATTGTTTTGTAGTTTTTTTTTTTTTTTTTTGTCTTTTGTTTTGATTAATGTTAATAAATTGACATATTTTTCTTCTTCATGCAGGCCCCAAGGAGTTCAGTGCAGTCTTTTACAGTCTTCAGAATTGGAGGGTAAGTCCCAGTTTTACAAATTTGTTGATGTTATTTTGTGTTTGGTAGTGATGTTCTGGTGTTATCCATTAAAAAATTTGATATGTTAATGGTGCCACCTTTCATCAATATTAGTAAAGATTTATTTGGTCGATTGCCATCTTATACCACATTGAAACTGTTCAGACAATCTTCGAGAGGTTTGATAGGGACAGGAGTGGCAAAATTGATTCCAATGAATTGCGAGATGCACTTTTGAGTTTGGGATTCGCAGTCCCGCCGCCGGTTCTGGAGTTGCTCGTTTCCAAGTTTGATAAAACTGGAGGGAGAAATAAGGCCATCGAGTACGATAACTTCATAGAGTATGTTCCATACCACCTCAACTTTTCTTTTTGTTTGATTTCATAATGTTTGCATTGTAGAAATTTTAATTTTGTTGCAATTTATATCTATTTGTCAATCTCTAAGTACCTTCCACTGGTTTTTGCAATGCAGGTGCTGTCTGACAGTCAAGGTAAATTTAAACTAGACTTCTCCTCATGAATCTTCGAGATGTGTGTTATGTATAATGCAATTTTCATTTTTCCTCTTGTACTGTTCTGAGTTACATTTGTTTGCAGGGACTAACTGAGAAATTTAAGGAGAAAGACACGACATACTCTGGTTCAGCAACTTTCACATACGAGAACTTCATGCTGACTGTTTTACCTTTCCTCATTGCTTAGGATGTCAGTAAGATGTGCTTAGGACGTCAATAAGATGTTTGGATATGGGTTTGGGTGTGATGTAATTTACTGGTTTGGTGGTTGTGTTTTTCTATTTTCCTGAACTATAATAGTTCTATTTTCCAGTTTTAGTATAATAAAAACTGAAGTTTGTAGATGTATCTCTTTCGACAAAAGTTATCCGGGTTCCTAGTTTCTCATCTTTTCTTCAAGAAAAAAGTGTATGACAGGAAATAACTAGAATACTTTCCATTTCATGCATATACCAAATACTTTAATGTTTGAAAAAACAAGTACGATCAACACCAAATGTTTGTTCCTGAATTTGTGAGGCTTGACATAAAAGAAAATAAATGTTGAAGTCCATCATGCCTATCTCCAATTCTCCTTGCAATTCAGCAACAAGCTCCTAACAATTGAAAGCTGTTTAATCTGATGAGTTTCTTTAACTGCTGCTTCCACTGCCCGAACTCTCTGATTTCATCTCTTTCTCCTTGAGATCATATATCGAGCGCTGTAAAACATAAAAACTGTAATCAATACAAGGGAGAAGTTGCTTACACATAATTATATCACAGTTTCTCATTTACAACCTCATTCGAGTCTGTCAGAACTGTATATGCCTGGCCAATCAGCTTAAAAAGTCTATCAGCATCAATGTGAACTTTATGTGCGATTTCCCTCCAAAGTTTTCCACCTTCAATCTTTGCCAGAAACTGACCAGCCTAAAAATCCCACCAAAATCATGAAATGGGTGATAGTTTATCCAAAATTGCAGATTTATAATTGATATTATTAGCTTGAAACCTTATCTGGGTGATGCCTTAGAGCTGCATGTTTGTATGCTTTCTTAATTTTAGATGGTGTGTCAGATGTTTTAACATCCCTGCCATTGAAATTTTGGACTTCAAATACCAGGCTATGAAGTTATATACTGAAAAAATAGTACAAAAACTTACAAGATGAGGTACATATTCAGAGGGATTTCCTTTTTAGCTTCTTTTTCCATCAAACACATTTGCTCGCGAGCTTCCTTCGACTGTTTCTTTCCATTGCTAATTTCATTTTCTGTGTCAGATTGATTATCAAGAATGGAGATGAAAGTTTGGAGGTCACAAGCAGCTTGCTGATAGTCTCTGATTGTTTCATGTAATTTGGCTCTTCGAGAAATTGCCTGTGTTAAGAGGATTAGCTAACGAATGTTCAATGGAAGTTATGCAAAACAAATGAAGAAGGAAATGTAAACCTTTGCATAGTTTGCATCGACAGCCAGGGCTAGACTGCAATCTGCAATTGCGTCAGTAATTTTTCCTAGTGCTTGGTATGCAGCAGCTCGGTTGAACAAGCAGACTGCTGCAAAAGAGCGCGATTCAACATTCATGGATAAAGCAATAGTGTAATGTTCTACTGCTTTTGCATACTTTTTTGCCCTAAATGCTTCATTTCCTGCATTCTGCAATTGACAATTGAAATAAATAACTAAACAATTTTGAAGAAATTAACTCACGATCATCAATGTTGGCATACCTTATTGTGTATAAGTTTGCGTATAGTGCTATATATCGAAAAGCTTGATTCGATAATCTTAACTCCACACCTGCACGATTCAAAGTAAGATATGGTAAAAACCTATCAATCAAATTATGCATTTGGAAATCTGAAAATTATATATTTACTTTTCCTTGATGAATCCAGCTCTCTCTAACTTTTGAAGTAAATCAAAGGCCACATCAAGCTTTCCTAAATAGAAATTTGATGTAGATATGAAGCAAGATCTCCAGTACTTCCCAATTGAATCCCTTTCATTACTATCCGAGATAAATTTCTGTTCAGCATGAGTAAGAGTGTCCTCACAAAGCTGAATCACCTCTTCATACTTCCCCATCTGCAAGATTCCATACCAGAAATCAGTCAATCCTGAGCCTGAATATTCAGAAAAATTACAAACCCACCAAGCAAAGAGCTTCTGCTTTCATTTGAAGTAGCTTTTCGGAGTATAAACTGATTGACAGAGCTTCCATGATAATCCCTAATGCATTAACTCCTGCATCATTTGTTTTGCCTTCGAGAAGTTTAGCTGACTGATCCATATACTCATTCACTTTCTGCCAATACCAAATATCAGACATTTATCGGGATGATCAGGTTAAAAAAGGAAAAATTGAGTCAATACCTGAGCCTTTTTCAGGCCATTTGAAGCTTCGATCATGAGTCTTCGATCTAAACACACACCAGATCCTGAATCCACACACTGTCTAAAATACTGAATTGCAGATTCAACATTCCCCAACTCAAGTTGACTTCTACAAAAAAACATAAACACAAATATTGTCATAAGCCAACCAAACATGTTCTCTCTATACAAGATCATCATTTGTGCTGACATTCTTACTTTGCAGCATTCACTTTAGTCTTCATATATCCAGGATCTAATGGTGCAGCCATTGTAGCATCACAACCTTAATTTTCCCTCAAAATAAATACATGTCACATAAAGGAGAAAATTGCTAGAAACAAAACTTTTCGAAGTCAGGCATTTCTTACAGGTTTCCTAAATTTGGATTACGACATCAAGGGCGTGTACGTTGACTATGTTGTTTCTTCATTCAAACGCGGTATTAATATTTCCATGACACTTGAGTTTTTTTATTTGAATTATTCAAATCTCCATGACTATGATACATGATTACTGTTCTTATGGATATGATTGGCTAGAGAATTTTCTGATTCTGGAATGTTCATCAAACATTATTTACTTAATCTTTCTAAATGGGTCAATGAGGTGATATCCTGTATTTATTTATATATTTTATTAAGGAAGAGTTTACTATTAATTATAAATAGTAAATTAAATAAGATTTTGTTTTGTCAACCATACTTGTTATCCACAAACAGCCTACTTATTTATCACCAATAAATTATTTTAAAAATCTTTTAAATTGTTGGGCTCTTTTGGGCCTTGCTCCATTTGTAATGGGCCTGTGCAGGGCTTCACTTTGGGCCTTATTGGATAAGCTCATAATGGCCCAATAACTTTTTCTTCTAGCTTTATAAAGACGATAAGAGTATTAGGTGGGGCCCACTCCCCAACAGCGTAACGAAAACGCTATGCAGAAAACAGATGGTGTGGAGCGGTGGAACCAAGTGTAGCGTGAGATTGGCATCCACGTTTTACAGACAAAAAACCCATAACCTTTCAAAAAGATTGGAAGGTGGCAAAAATCAAAGAGAGCGGGGAAAGGGAAACAAGAAGCAACGGTTGGTTGAGGTTTACGATTTATGCTCTTCTGTTCTTCTTGAAACCCTAGATTATGATTTTATAGTATTTGTTCTGTTTGCTTGTCGAGAGTTTGAAGGAAAATGAAGTAAATGTGTTTTGAATGAAGGAAAGTAATGTGTTTATCGGATTTATTATATTTTTCTTACTTTCTTCATGAAATCAATCAGGTTTTGATTGGATTTTCAGAGCGAAGACATGATTCAGGCGATCTGTTGATTTAAATTTGGTATAGTTTTTTTTATCGTAAACATGTTTTGATTATTGGAACACATGATGATGATTATGTTTTGAGTTTGTGTGTATATGAAGAGAGAATGAGTAATGATTTGCTTCTCTTGTTATGATATTTGAACTTTGAGAGATTTGAATGTTTTTGAGCTATTTTTGTGGGGAATATGCAAGTGGAGAAGATGATAGGGGTGTTATGTTCAGTTTACAATGCTATAATCAGAACTCTGTTATGTAATTATAGGTACAATGTTATTTATTCTGCTTAAACGATACAATAAGAAATAGATTCTTCTTCTCAAACAAGAGGTCCTTGGATCACTCCTTGTGTGGATTGTTGAGGTTTTTTTCATTTATTGAATGTTCATGCTATTTTCATTTATTGAATGTTCATGCTATTTCTTACTCGATGATCTATTGTTGATAGACAGACTCTTACAGAAACTATTGTTTTATTAGGTTCTTGAAGAGGTTTTTGTGGAGGTTCTTATTTTTAAGTGAAGAGAATAACTTACAAGAAACAACGTGCTATATCTTTCCTATTTTTCATCTATTATGGAGTATTTTTCATCTATTATGGAGTATGAGGCGGCTGAAGTCTCGTGCGGTATTTGCTCTCTGTCATGTTTTTCCCAATCAAGTTTTTGTAATTAACTTGTGTTTTTAGGATCTACGGAACTTTACATAATGAAACAAAAAAATCATTTACAGATTTTCGGAATGATTCTTTTGGGAACCGGACATGAGATTTTCATACTTATCTATATGTACCACTCCCTAATCTCTGCTCATGGGATTACACACTTCTATGTAATGTCTTAGTCTTGCTCAAATTAAAACCCATGGTATTTAAAGTCCAATAAGAGAAGGCATTTATTGAATGACTTCAGTAAATACACTT
>JAYMTB010001855.1:0-10178 GCA_036897585.1 Francoa sonchifolia | reverse complement strand
TTTGGGCACAATGGCGCGGCAGTGACTGAGCCCCAAGCGCCTAGGCACCCATATAGGGCACCGCGGTGCCCGCCCAGTCAGTTACTCATTCTATTTTGTTAGTTATTTTTTTGTGTGATGTTTTGGTCTATAAATAGCACACCTTGTAAATAGAATAGAGACTTTCTTAGAACTTTTCTTAGGGGATTTGTGAGCAATCTTGGAGACTTTGTGTGAATAATTTATATCTCTCATTTGAATACAAAGAAGATTTTTCATTGTTCATCTCTTATCTTTTTTTACATTTTCTTATATTTCTTTCATTCTAGTTTCCGCATGCATGTATATTTGTGTTGTTGTACCGGTTTGTCTCACGACAGATTTCATCACTTGAATATAATTAGTCATTATGCGAGAATTTGTTTTTTGGAAATAATTTGCTCTTTCAGAGATATGACTCGGGAATGGGACTGGATTGCATCGAAATTTTCTAATAGTGCCCAAGCATGTGAGGCGATAGTGGCCGATTGAATTGCGTGTAAGACTCTTTCAGTACAAAAGGCCACGATAGAATTAACCAAGAGTTGATCTTGACAATGCCATAATACATATTCTGGATTTACTAATGTGTGACCGACATTGAATTTAGGTGGGGCAACCATGGTGCTGTCTATGAAGTCTAGTAGATCGTAACCTATGAGTGTTGTTGAAAGTTGTAGCCTCCAAACAAGATAATTGTGAGTAATCAGCTTTATCAGTAATTGAGCTGCTACATTAAGACCGATAATTCCAGAATTTCTAGCGAAAGACAAAAAAGTTGAAGAAGCATCTGAGGCCATATTGGATCGAAGTAGTTTAAGATATTGATATATGAATGGAACTGATAACTTATTATTGTCAATTGACTTGTATTTATAATTGATTACAGATATAATTTTCAAATTACAAAATTATATCATATCAATTAGTTATAACAATATTTGAAGCATTCAAATTACAGAAATATTTATTATTATCTATTACATAATAATTTGAAATATTTATTATTATTTACTAAATAATAATTTGAAATACTTATCATTATATACTAGATAATAATTTAAAATATTCATTATTATCCCCGGAATAATATTCTCATATATCACCGGTGGAAACACTAATTTTTAAGATGCATGGAAGGCCTACTTTTGGAATAAAGAAAACCATGGGAAATGTCGAAACAATATCTAAAACCAAAAGTCGATAGGGCCAAGGTCTCGAATCCACAATGCTGGATCATTTGGTTTATTATTAACAAATAATAAAATAAATCAATATGCCAGGGCAAACAAGAAATATTTTTGTTAGTTTTCGGAGTTAGCCGCATTACCATTATACGGCGTCGTATTATTAACCACAAAATTCCACGCGCCCAAGGAAGTTACGTAATGGGTACAAACGGCCGCCTAATTGAAAGCATGTGGAATCCACCCACCAATTCAATTGATGGCATTGGCACTGCACTAGATTCTCACTCTCTTGCTATGGTTTACACATGAAACGCCATTAAAGTGATGGAAAATTAAATATCGCTCTCTGTAACAATGACCATTTATCTAACGCACTCTCTCTCTCTCTCTCTCTCATTCTTCTCTCGTAACAGTTGTTGCTTGCCCTAGTTGTTGGTGATGGTAATGATTTTGGTTGAAGACGGTGTTGTTGTGGTTGAAATGGTGGATTCGTGAGCTTCGTTTGGCAGAATATTTTGAAAATTTCACAACAATGTTAAGGTTCCATAAGAACAAGCCTGGTAAATCCAAGGACAGGATTGATTTCAAGTTTTCTCACTTTAAACTTCTCCGGGTATTTTCTCAGTTTGTGTTGATAATGGAATTGCAATGTCCTCAATTTTCGTACAATAGTTGCAAGTTATGCATCTCCAATTGCTGTGAACACTGAAATTTCTTTGCAAGCGAAGTAGATATATATCATCACTGTTGTGAAATTGTAATTTGTTTTTATTTGATTCTAAGGAACATTTATGATTGATAGATCATGACTTACAGAACAACTGTAGCTAGATAAGAAATTTGTCTGATATTATAAATATGATTAGAATTGCTCTCAGGATTGTTAAATTAAGAAATCTTTGAACTCCTAAAGCAGAATGAAGAATCTGTAAGGAAGTGACATTACATGTAAATGTGGAGTTGATTCTCACTCTGACATCAGAAGGAAGTGATTTCCAGAGTTCATATACTCATTTAATGTTTCGTTTCTTAAACCTAGTCATTGATTCTTCTTATTTGTAAATAAAATCTTGCACTAAGCTTTCAACACAAATGCCTGTGAAATATTAATTGTTGTGGTTTTTGCATAATCTGAAATTCGTTGGTCATAGGTACCAAAAAAATGGGACAAGCTGTATGTTTCTATCATCTCTGTAGAAACTGGGAAAACAGTTGCTAAATCAAGCAAAGGTGTAGCGCGTAATGGAAATTGTCAATGGACAGACACTCTGCTAGAATCTATATTGCTTCCACAAGATGAGTCTTCGAAGGAACCGGACGACTGTCTCTTAAAGTTTGTTGTTTCCATGGTATAATGTCTTTCTTCTGCTGATGTATTGCCCTGTTTTTATCTGACAAGAACCCTATTTTTTTAATCAAAGACAAACTTCTTTGATGATTTCCCACTTTCTAATTCAAAAGATTGTGGATGATTGATTTACAATATAGTCTACTTGCCTACAAAAAAATTTACTACTGAATATTAATTCAATGATGACTGATAGGTGTAATTTTGAATGACTGAAATATCATAGGGTTCAGTGAGATCTGGCATTCTTGGGGAGGCTATAGTCAATATGACAAGCTATATGAATTCAACTGCTTCTGTTCCGGCTTCCTTCCCATTGAAAAAGTGCAATTACGGAACAACTTTACAAGTGAGTTGGACAATAAACTTCCATTAGTTTAGTTTTAGTTGTTGCATATATATAGTAGAAAAGCATAACATTCCTTCTTGTTCTTGATAATATGCCAATGAAAACTGGAAGGTCTTAGTTATTTTTGAGTCTGAGTCAAATTGAATGCATGTATTTATCCCTATATGCTTCGCATATCCCTTTTCTCTTTAGGTTTTGTTGAAACTTCATTCTCAAGATTGAGATAAGATTATCAGAGTAATACAATGTACTGTTACCCTAACCAACTGCAACTTCGTCTCTTTGATGGAAAACATGAAGTATGTTCATTTCAGACACTAAGCTCTGCAATAGAAAATTTCTCCTCTCCTTTTACTTATTCTTTAAGAAGTATGAGGAATAATGTTAGCGTAGGTAGTTTATGAGATTTTTTTTGTTAAAAAAGAGGGTGCATCAATTTTAGAAGTACTAGGCAAGCCTTATTTTTCTAAACCAATGTTGCCAAGGAATTGATAGAATTGGAAATAGTTCCATCAGGACTTCTCTTGAATTATGTATATCCAAACTTTTGAGGCTTGTGTTTGCAGAATATAGTCATGTTTGGCATACTTCTGTGCCGGAAATCGATGTCAATTTGCTTATTCTTAATACGTGGATAAGCACTTCCTCAAGCTAGTCTTGGCATATATTCTGGTTCTAGGACGTACCAAGCATGCTATTGTGCATCAAATAGCACTGGCAAGGTACAATGAATACTAATCATCAGGTTCCCGGCTTTATGGGGACTTATAAGATCATCATTTATATATATATATAAAGTACGTCAAATAAATGCCAAAGTTTGTGTGTCTATTCAAGAAAATTACTATCTGTCGCTGTGCAGTCTTTATTACTGCTAAGAATCTAGAAATTGATTAGATGTCTACACCAAATTTAGCTAGCTTTAGAATCTGCTAATTGTTCCTTTCTTTTTGGCATGTCCTTGTAAGTTCGAGATAATTCTTAATATAGAGTGAACATTTTAGGAATTTAACTGACTGAGTTATTTGTATTTTTGTATGTTTGAGATGATTTCTTACTGTGAGTTAATAAGCATGATTAGGAGCAGTTTGACTTAAGTTTACTGTGTATTATTTTCTGAAAATGTTCTCAAGAGAAGTCACAGAATAAGGATAATATCATAATGGAAAGTTTTTGAGGGGTCAACTTGCAGGGCTTGTCAAATTTTTACTAAGCTTCTGCATACCTTCATGCAGTTTTCATTTGTAAATATTCATCCTGATACCAATATGAATAGTTGTAAGAATAGTAGCTGCTCCACATGTTGCTAGAGAAGGGTACATATTACGTGCTCTTGAGAATTATTTGGCGAAGCAATAGTAGTGGCTTTAATACCTTTTCTTTCTTATTTGTTTCTTTGCAGGTCAAAATTCATTGCCTTACAGCAAAAACAAAACTTAGGTTTGTATAATATGGTGAAGTTCTTCACTCTTATTATCAATGTTTTCTGTTCTATCTGATTATAGAGAATTCTGAATATGTATCAGGGATGGAGAATTAAAAGATGGCCATGATATGGACGTAAAGTCTGATGGGTCAGGTAGTACATTTGGAAGGAGCACTAGATCTTCATCTAGTAAGGATTTGGGCTCTGCCTCACATTCTGGAGAACCTGTAAGTAGGGTCTGGTTACATTTTCCCCCACATAATTGTCTTTATCTTCATTTTTCTGAAACTTGAAATATTGACATTTTTCTCTATCAACCCTGACTTAGTTTCAACTCCTGTTGTTTTTGCATGATGTTTCTTTCATACATAATGTACGGAATATAATTATTATAACCTTGCGATCCTTGTTTCTGTGCATCTTAAAACACCAGCACTAGTTAATTTTTCATGGTGTAAAGCATATTTGTTTTGGTAGATAAGCTGAACCCGGGCACACCAACTCCAGATCTTACTGACTGTTGGCAGAGTCCTAGATTCAGACTTTAGTTTAGATTCATGTCCTATATCCTCTTTGTCCAGTGTCTTGTTCATGTTTCATTGAAATGAACATGTATCCCATTGATGTGGCATCATATCTGTAATTGTTATTTGAACAACAAGCACGCTCACATACAGTTTTACTGTTAAGGACATTCATTTTGAATTTCTTTTCGTTTAGTTTTCCAAAGTATGATATTCTGAGCTCAAAGCATTACTCTTTTGAAAAACCAATGGCAAAAGTATTAAATAGACAAATAGGAAACTTTATATTAAATAGACAGATATGAAACTTTTATATGGAAATGTGACTTGGAATATATCCAACTGGAAGATGATTTATAAAGTATAGTGGACTTCAAACAAAATTTATCTATAGAGTTTAGTAAGCCATTCATTCATGATTTAATTGGAATATAATTTTGATAAGATTTTCAGCTATGTTGTCTTCTTAATTTATCACTGCTAGACGCTGTCAACCATTCTTTCTTTACCAAGAAACTAGTTTAACCTCCCTTTTATGTTGTAGGAAACAAGTTTCTCTGCTTCAGAGTCACATCCCAGCTATGACTTAGCAAAGGGTTCTCTAGGGAGGGAAGGTTTCTCACATACAGAAAACTTAAGTGGTGATGGTCACGAACTGACTGGCAGGCAAGATTCAAATGGCTCACAAAATAGTGTACCTCAAAAAAATTATGCACCTGACAAACCTTCGCAATCAAAAGATTTACGACTCAATTCAAAGATTATCTGGCCTGGAAACCATTCTCAGAATAAGCAGAAAGAGTTTGTTGGACAGTCTCTGAAAAATAGTAGTTCGTCTAAGGACCTTCTGGAAGCTGCAGAAGATACAATTGAAGAACTTAGTGTGGAAGCAAAGATGTGGGAAAGGAGTGCACGAAAGCTAATGGTCGACTTGGATCTATTGAGGAAGGAATTCACTGATCAGTCCAAGAACCACGCAAGTCTGGAGATGGAGCTTTTAGCAGCATACACAGAACGTGATGGTTTTAGAAAAGAAGTTGAGCAGAAGAAATTGTTGTTAGAGAAGTCTAAGGTGAAAGTTACAGAGAATTCAGCATTTCAAGCTGAAGGTTTGACCAATATCCAAAAGGAGTTGGAAAATGAAATAAAGTTTCAGATGGACTCCAATGCTAACTTGGCCATGCAGTTGAACAGGAGTCAAGAATCAAATATCGAGCTTGTTTCTGTTCTTCAGGAGCTGGAAGAGATCATTGAAAAACAGAAACTTGAGATAGAAAATCTATCATTGCATCAAACAGAATTCGTTGACATGGAAAGTTCTATCAAAACTAATATACATGAAAACAGGAAGTTAATGCTACAACTGCAACAATTACGCGAATCTGAAAAGAACTTGCTAGAGAAGGTGCATGTTCTAGAACTGGCTTTGGGAGAAAAATGTAAGCCCTCTGCTAAAGAAGAGGAGGTACAAAGAGAGGCAAAGTTATCCGAGTCTCTTGAAGAGAGACATTCTGCAGACAGAGGGTTCATTATTGGTCATGATGAAGATCTAATCAGAGAAATTGAAGTCTTGAAAGAAAAGGTGCAAGATCTAGAGAGGGACTGTAATGAACTGACAGATGAAAACCTTGAACTCTTGTTTCAGCTTAAGGAAATAAAGAAAAATACCATGGGCGGAGGTGCATCTTGTGATGTTTTATCAAGTGTGCTTTCAGTTAATTCATTTATCAGCTCCGAGACTGAAGTCAGCAAACAAAATTCCCGAAGTCAGAGCCTGGAGGGGAATCCAAACAACACTGTGGTGGAGGATGTAGAAAGTAATTATAAACTTTCACTTCAGGAAGCAAGGAGTTTCGAGAAGGAACTGCAAGTTAAAGTCACAGAACTGGTTAAAGAGTTGACAGAAAAAATGTCTGATATAAAAAAGCTTGAGCTTCATTTGCTATCAAAAGATAAGCAGATTGGGGTTCTGGAAGAATGTCAAAGTGAACTAGAAGCTAGGGTTGCTAAGCTTCAAATAGAAAAAATCCAGCTAGAGGAAAACATGGAAATTGTGGCAAGAGAAAGTGCTATTACTTCTAAATGCTTAAATGATCTGCAAAATGAGTTAATGATTCTTAGCAGTAGTGTGGATTCCAATGTTTCTGCCAATAAGATGCTTGAAAGGAAATCTACAGGGCTACAGAGTGAGAAAGGTGAACTGGAGGTTCATTTGTCACAGCTGGAAGATGAAAATGTACAGTTGTCGGAATGCATCACTGGCTTGGAAGCTCAACTCAAGTGCTTGACAGATGAGAGGGAGTCCTTTCGTTTGGAATTGGAAAACTCTAGATCTCTAGCTTTGAGTCTTACTGACGAGGTAAAAGGATTGAGAATACAAATAGAGACTCAAAAAGTAGACCTAAAAGAACAATTAGAAGAGCTGCAAAATCGGTTGTCAGAAATGCAAGAAGAATTTGAGTCTCTAAAAAGTGAAAACCCAAAATTACAAGCTACTGCTGATAATCTCGTTGAACAATGCAGTTCACTTCAGATTTCAAATGGAGAATTGAGGAAGCAAAAACTGGAGTTGCATGAGCATTGTACAGGTTTGGAAGTTAAAGTGATGGAATCACGGAAAATATATTCTGAGTGCTCCAATAGAGTTGAAGTTTTAGAAGAAAATATTTCTTCTTTGCTCGAAGATGCTGCATTGAAGGAGCAAATTATAGTTTCAGAATTGGATGAAATTCTTGAGGAAAGCAGAAATCAAAAGGAGAAACTTATTAGGGAGAAAGGTGTATTGGATCAGATGTATTTGGAGGGAACAGTTGAAATTGATAAACTTAGACAAGAGGTAGAATACCTCACTAAGGAAATCGCTGTCACTCATGAGGAAAGAGACAGAATAGTTTCTGATGCTATCAATGAAGTATCCAGTCTACGTGCAGATAATGCTCTGGAATCTGCTCTTCAAGAATTCCATTCTAAACTGAACTGGACCAAGAATGAGATTAATACTATTAAAACAGAATCGGAAATGAAGGTACAATGCCTGAGGGATGAGCTTGCATCTTCCAAACAAAACCAGGAAACGCAAATGGCTGATCACAGAAAGATGTTAAAGTTGTGGGAGAACAGAAATTTTAATGAAGAGAAATTCAAGACTGTGTTGAATGATCTTGAACTTAAGTTAACAGTTTCTGAATATGAAAGGCAACAAGTGATGGAAGAAGCTACAAATATGCAGATTCAGTTACAAAAAGTAACACATCTTCAGGATGAAGTGTTGGCTTTAAAGAATGATCTTATTTCAACCAAATCTGAAAAGGGGAAACTGGAAGCTTCATTGCATTCACTATCTGCAGAATGTGAAGACCTGAAAAAAGAGAAGATTGTATTTGTTGAAAATATTTCTACCTTGCAGGAGACAATGTCTGAATTAGATGACTGCAAACACGGTAGAACTGTCTTAGAAGAAAAGCTTATACGGATGGAAGGTGATCTAATGGAAAAAGAGGCCTTATGTGCTCAGGAAGCTGAGGTTAAAGATGAGATTCGACAAATAAGGAGAGAAAACAGGCAATTTCAGCGGAAGATACAATTAGTTGAGCAGGAGAAAGATGAGTGCCTAACAAGGGCTCAAGCCCTTGAGACAGAGTTAAAACTGATGAAAGAGGAAAAACAGAATCAGAAGGACTTGAGCAGTGTAAAGGTTTCTAAAAATCACACCAAAATTACTCCTATCCGTGAGCATGTAAAGCACTCAAAGGTTAGTGTTATATATTTTGTTGCTTTCTGAGTCGCTATTCAATGTTAAAAAAGTTGAAAATATTTGGATTTATTGCTTGTGTTTGTATTTACTAGAATGAAACATTGAAGGGCAATTATCAACATAGCAATAATAGAAGGAAGTCATCCTCAAAGAACGATCAAGTACAGGAACTTGTGAAAGATCAACAGAAGCAGTACAGCATAGAACATCCAAGAGTGAGAGGCCTAAACCTTTTACTTGATTCCGTATTTCCTGTATAGCTAATACTTCCACTTAAGAATCTTGTTACGTCTTTGATTTTTCGTATCGACCTGCACATACCACATACATATTTTATTTCTGCATGACAATACCTGCTTGCTTAAAACTTCTCAACTGTATAAATAAGAACATGACAGTGCCCAATTGCAGAAGAATCCTTTTTCGTGTTGGTAATATCATCTAACTTATTGAAGGCTTTAATTTATTTATACTTTGTATTGTAGGTTGATAATGGATATGAAGTTCATGATGAACGTGCTGAAACTGTTGAGAGCAGTGATCTCGTGTCAAAAATTCAGTTGCTTGAGAATGAACTGGCTGAAGCAATTGCAGCAAATAACAAATACAAAGTCCAGCTTAACAGGTGAGTTAACTGAACTACTGGAGCATATTATGGATTCAAAACAGATTATGCACATACATATTTGTGTACATGCTATAGATAATTCACAAATTCACTCTCAGATAAAGATATAGTTTTTATTGATTGGTTATTAAACCGTTAATTATGTGCAGAAAAAGGTCTAACTAATTTAAGGTTAATGTATGCATTATATTCATTTTTGTTAGCTTCAGTAAGTCAGAGATGATTACATTGATGCTCTACAAAGGACCAGTACAAAATCCATCTATATATTTTGGTCTCGAGGGTAAAACTAACTGTCAAATATGATTTATTCCTCCATAGAAATGACTTAAAATATTTGTTTGATGGAGAAGAACGGAATGTTCGCCACAAGGATCATATCAAAATGAAAGAAAGTTAAGAAAATGGAATTTTTCTTAAGTTGCTTTTTTTCTTAGTTGACATAAAGAGCTTAGACAAAACAAACTAGTGAATAATGCTTAGAAAGGCAGCTGCTGTGACATTTTTTGCCAAGAATATAACCATTAGTTTTGGTTGGTTGCATTTTGAAACCACATTTAGTCGGGTTATAATCTATTAATAACGTTTCTATGGGATTTTTTTGATAAACCCTATGGGCAACACCCTGGCCTATGTAGGATTTGGGGTTTCTTCGCAAATTCCACACAGCACATAACACAGAACAATAAATTTAACAGTGATAACCAAGGCCAAACATAATTATTAAGTCAAACCAAGGGTCATTGCACATAAGGAATTAAAGACAGTCTTTATGGGTGGAACAAGTTGAATTTTACTATTACAAAGAATTTCGTCAGAATTGGTATATGGTTCTTGTTGTGAATTGGTCCAATTGAGGTTGAATGAGAAAGGTGAAGGCTGAAGGGCAGCACCGCGGCGCCATGCTTTGGGCGTCGTGGCGCCACAGTGGCTGGGGAGCA
>JAYMTB010001854.1:0-10180 GCA_036897585.1 Francoa sonchifolia | reverse complement strand
TATTATTCGGACTACGAATTCACTCCAACAAGAATTGTTATTTTGGTAGTATCAACAATGAAAATAAATTAGCATGACTTAATTATCCTTTATAACTCATTTCATTTTAAACATGAAGGTTTCTTTTATATGCTAATGCTATTAAAGATAGAGTTAAAGTCCATTTAGTATGACTTTTTAAAAAAAAATTATCTTCTTAATAATTATTTTGAATTAAATTTTAATTGAATTTTGACTTTTTATTAGCAGTTTGTATGGTTAATAATTTTAGAAGTTATTTTTATAAATTATAAATTTTATTTGAAATAAATAATATTCTTTTAACTTCTCAATAACTTTAGATATAAATTAAGTTTTGATGATTAAAATTGATACATGAATCATATTCTTTTAAAATAAATTTTTCTGTTAAAAACATATATTTAACCTGATAAGAATGAATGCCTTAGGACCTGGCTAAAATTTAAAAATAACGTTTTCTTAAAATACAAAAAATAATAAAGATTTGAATAATTTATTGAATCAACAATATAATTATAATTTAAAATTTTATCTATTTGTTGGCATCTCAAATTATGTTTGATACGTTTTTTATTCTTCTCAATTTTGCAAGAAGACAAAAACAGTTTTTTTAAAAAAATTTATGTTTTTAATTTATTTTTGTTTTGTTCTGATTAAAACTAAAACTGATTTCCCCATATTTTTAGAAGTTTAAATTTTAAAATTTTACCTTTTTCTATCTTTTTACTTCTAAACTCTTTCTTAAATATTTTAATATTTTGAAAGTAATAATTTAATAAGTCAGTTGTTAAAAGTGATAACCAAATAGAATCTTTAAAAAATTTTAAATTTTTTTATTAAAGTGTATTACTTACAAATTTTTTAAAACCACAACTTCTTATAGTTGGTTGTTGAAGACCACTTTTTCATAGGATTCAAATTCTCTCAATTTCAATATAAATGGAGGATCTCCGTAGGGTAATTTTTTGCATTGGCATCTCACTAATTATTAATCTACGGTTATATGTCATTCATGTTACCTGTTTATAACCGTAGATTAACAATTAATGAGGTGTCAATACCACAATTACCCAAACGAAAATCCTCCATTTACTAAATAGTGAAAAAAGAAAAAACAACAAACTATGTTATAAATAGGGTTGAAACTGACAGTGTCTGGTCAGTGAGATGTTAGAACAAAATGTTCTGGAACACCACTTGTAACATTATTAGTAAAACGTAAAAACAATGCAGAAAATTTAATTGGTACACGAAAATTGTTTACGCAGTTCGGTGCTCACACCTACGTCTGCGGGGATTCGCCCATAAATAAAAGTTTTACTAAACAAATGTTTTACACACACCAATTCGAAATAAAAGTTCCACTAAACAAATATTTTACACACACCAATTCGGTTTAATACAGATTTCGGACTCCCACCTAACACTGATACCGTAATTGGACAAAAACATTATTTTGTGAAACCTAAAAACAAGTTATTTCTTGTTCCCTCTACCTCCCTAAAGTAAGCATAAAAACTTGTTACACAACAAGCAAACAATACGTTTAAGCACTTTTGTCGTCCCGTGATAGATTCGTTGATTCGTCTAGGCTTCAATGGACGAACGTGTGAGGACTGAAATTTGTCTTCTGTAGCATGACTTCTTGATAAGAATTTCAATCTAACATTAATGAACCGAAATATCCCTTTATATAAATCAGGAAAATCTTCAATAAAATATCTCGGTTCAAAATTCAAATAAGAAAAAATTATTTTTAAATAAAATATTTCGGTTCAAAAATTAAACATTTCCTTAATTCTGGGAAATATATTTTTCATAAATATCTCAATTTAAAAATCAAATCTTTCCTCAAATCAAGTTTCCATAATTCCGAAATTTTTTGATAATATTTGTCCGATATTATCAACTAAATAGTATTATAATAATTCTCATTAAATTTTCATATCAGAATATTGAGCGGAAATCAAAAAACCAAAAATACTGTCAATATAGTTTGCTTCAAAACCTGTTTTAACATGAAATATTTGGGTAAACTGAATCTGATATCATATTAATATACTACTTAAATCAAAAACTTAAATTAATAAGTATAAACTTAATATGTATATGATACTCTAACATATTTTTAACGAGAGCACAAACTAAAATCTTTTTTTTTTTGTTTACCTGATTAGAAAATTCTTATTATTATTATTAATTGTAAAAATTAAATACCTGCCAACTCTTATAAAAATTTAACATGTTCAAAAATTAAAATAATATTTTTGAAATATACAATGGACATTTCTTTTAGATTCATAAAATTTAATAAACTAAAAATAAAATAATAAATATTTCCTGCCTGCAAACCATACTATAAAACCCAAAGGACCAAAATCTCATTTCCACACACTACATAAAAACAATGAATTCCGCCGCCGTCAATCAAGGTGGCAACGGAAACACCACCGCCGCCACAATTTCCACCATCCATCCGGATATCATCCGATCCCATATCCTCACCCGTCTCGACGGCCCATCTCTGGCCGCCGCCACCTGTGCCTCCGCGCAATTCCGCTCCCTTTCCACCGAACAAAAGCTCTGGCACGACGTCTGCACCGCCACATGGCCGTCAATTAACGATCCGATTCTATCTCAGGTTATCTCCACTTTTCCCTCCGGTTACCGGTCTTTTTTCTCCGACGCTTTTCCGGTTCTCGATCACCGATCACCGGCGTACAAAAAACCCAAAATTTCGTCTTTTAGTTCAGAATTAATCTCCGCCGTGGATATTAAATACAAGGGGAATTTTATTTTTTCGAAACTTCAAAAAACCGACACGGTCGCCGGTTGGTTCATGTGTTCGCCGTTCGGGGTCGAATTACTTGACCCGAAAGAATCAATCACGACACCAATACGACACGCAGCAGGTGAAAACGACAGTTGGTTAAAACACATAGAGGACAATTTATCACTGAGTTGGATAGTATTTGACCCGTTTAGAAAACGGGTCATAAATTTATCCAGCGGGCGACCCGTTTCAGTGGAGCGGCATTGGCTGACAGGGGAATTGGAAGTTCAATACGCGATTAGTATGGCGGGAGAGGCGCGTGGGGCGCGTGAGCATGTGGAGTGGCGCGTGAAGGTGACGTGCGAGGGGAAGGAAGGTAGGGAAGTGGAAGTGGAGGTGAGGGAAGTGAATATGGTGGTGGAGGATATGGAGGGGAAAACAGTGAATGGGAAGGATAGTTTGGGAATATTGGAAATGGCGATGGAAAATGGTAAAAGGAAGGGAGGGGGAAAGGCGGCGGAAGGGAAAGAGAGGTACGAGGAATATAGGAGGATGAAGAAAGAAAGGAAAGAGAGAATTCGGCGGCGGGAGAAGATGTTTGATATGGTTTGTTGTGCTGTCGGAGTTTGTCTGTTTGTGGCATTTTGGTCGTTTGTTCTGTTCAGATGAGAAAAAGGAAAATGGACATTGTTGTACTATAGGACCATTTCGTACTTTCATATACCATCCTAAGGATGTTGATATTTCCTAGTGGCATGATGACCCCATGCTATCTATACTCATGGAGCATCCAAAAAAATTCCAACCCAAAAGTAGAAATTTTTTGAAAAAAATATGAAATACACACGTGTATTAAATGTGAATTTATTTAGTTTATTTAAGTATTTGTTTTAAATTTAGTAAAGACGAATATTAATAAGTTTTTTTTTTCTTTTTTGTAATGTTTAAAAGAAATGAAATTACAGATTTATTTAAATTCAGATCCAGTTTTGAAATATATATATATAAGGATTAAAATCATTTTGTCAAATCATTTAACTCATAAAAAACATTTGGTTAGTCTTCATCATTAGTTAACTATAAAGATGGTAAGTTAATCCTACATCATAAAAGAGTCGAAGATATGCTTGATTTATAAGATTGAGTATTATCATTATCAAATAATTTAGGCTTAAGCATTTTGATACGATAAGAATACTGGTCCCAATATCAAGTGCGAGATTGTGAGCCAAACTCGTGTCGTTAAATAATATATATCCTAGCTAATGAAATCATTATAATTTTTCATAAAGAATAAAGTTGTACTAAGGTGGCATTTGGTTCGAAAAATAAATGCAAAGTTTTCCGGAATTTAACCAAAAGATATTAAATTCTCATATTTAGTTCATAAAATTCCGCAAAATCATGATTCTCGTTCGTTTCAAAGCTCTCTAATTTTGATTTCCATAATAAATAGTAAATTACAGTTTTACCCTCTAAAAATCTAATATGAACCAATTGTAATAATAAACTAAAAATATTTTAGTAAAATAAGAAATTTATAACGTCGATTCATATACTATCAAAACACAAGAATCATGATTCCCGAAATTTAATTGAGTCAACCAAATACAATAATCAATATGATTCATTAAATATTAATTTCTTGAATTTAACTGAAAATACGGAATCATGATTTCATGTAAAATAGTTACAACTAAATTCTTCAAAAACTAATTAAAAGATAATCGAAATAAATTATAAATTAGTTATGAATATTTTAATAAAAAATCACTTATTTAAAAGTAAAATAAACTCTAATGGAAACCTTATTTCACAAACTAAGAAAGTGTGGTTATATTGATTTGACCAAAGTCTATGTAGAATACACAAACATTGGTGGAGTCAACTAGTCTAATGTTTGTTTAACCATGTGTATTGTAAATAATTTCAACAACTTTACATACAATTTTTCGAACTAAAACTAAATTATTTAAAAAAAAATAAATAAATAAAAAATTTGATAGCGGAAACTTTCTAATATCAAAAACTCACCGATAAAAAAAAAATTATATATATGTGACTGTTGGTATTTAAATTTATAATAGCGAAAACTCACTTATAAAATTAGTATAATATGTTCTTTGAGATCTTGATAGAGATATAGTAATAGAATCAAAAGTTTTGATTAAGGGTGCAAAACGTTACGGTTATAACTAGAATCAAAAGTTTTGGTTCATACTCGATTCAATTTGAATTTATAACTACGAAACATTATGAAAAATTGGAATCAACAGTTCTCTCTTCCAATTCGTCGGTTCTCGATTCCAAATCTAAACTAAATTATTAGTACTAAAAGTAATTTTTAAACTCATTTAATTTATATTACCCAATAAAAGTACTACTTTCCTCTTCAAAATGAATAGAATTTAGAATGGGGTACCTTATCCAAGAAAATCCAAGGTGGCAGAATATTATTGAACAATATCTCATCCATGCAATCTACGATCCATAAATTTGTGCCAAAACTCGAAAACAATTTGAAACCACAAGTTGTGATTTGTGTTTCAGATTCAAATACATCTTCATATCATCTACTACCCTCACTCACTCACTCAAATGGCAGCAACCTCGTCTTCCGTCGTTGGTCTTGGCAGTGCAGCCCTCTCCTCCTCCTCCTCCTCCTCTTCCTCTCGCATCCCATCTTCCCCTAACACAATATGCCTCACTTCAGGTACCTACTCTATTCTTTTTATTCGAATTTCGTTAGAATCAAGGTAATCTTACGAGTTGAACTAGTCAGAGCTTGATCTTCGATGTATCTCTCTCTGGTATAAGAGATTTGATTAGTTGAACTAACCGACTTTCACACTTATTTATATTTCAACATGAATCAATGATGTTAGATATACATATAAGCTTAAGTTGTTGGGTAAATTCAACATGATATTAGAGTATGATCTTCTGAGTTCGATACAGTTTAATCCCTAATTGTCACGCATTGTTTAGTATCATTCGGCTCAAAGTAAAGGCTAAATATTAGGTCCATGTTTCGAGTTAAATAAATTTTCGGTATTCGCATGAAGGGGAGTATTAGATATACATATTGGCCCATTACCTAGAAGTTTAAACTTGGACGTGTTTATATACATTCGTTAATAGTTTTGTGAAATTGAATCGTTACAAATTTTCAATTTATTCACTTCTCAGGATTCACCAGATCAGCAGTGACAGCGAGGAATCCTCTCCGGCTAGCCGGAACTTCAGGAGGGAAGTACACATGGTAAGACATTTCCGAGAAAAAAACAGCGATTGACTGTAACGATCATGACGATATACTGATTATGTAATGTTGCTAAAAACAGTAGCTTTCCGCGAGATTGGCTGCGTAGAGATCTGAGTGTGATTGGCTTCGGGCTAATCGGATGGCTAGCACCATCCAGCATTCCGGTAATAGACGGAAAGAGTTTGACAGGACTGTTCTTTGAGAGCATCGGAACCGAACTGGCTCATTTTCCTACTCCCCCACCTCTTACTTCTCAGTTCTGGTGAGTATATATAAATTATGTTCGATTAAATAAGAATTGAATGATTGATGTGTGTAAAATTGTACAGGTTGTGGTTGGTCACTTGGCACTTGGGCTTGTTCATAACACTTACATTTGGGCAAATTGGATTCAAAGGAAGGACAGAGGATTACTTTAGTAAATAAATTTAAATTAATTTAGTGTTATGAATTTTATTATCTCTTTTGATTTCTTTTCATTTCAAATTGTAAGGAAAACAAATATGTATGTTAATTATGTGTTCATTCTCCAACTCTTGTTTTGTATGGATCAAAGTATATATATTCCACCAAAAATATTTATTTTCACCAATAATTGTGTACTTTAATCATTACATGTGAGATCCACTTTACACAAATAGAAAACTGTCACGTGGACTTTAACGGTGTTAATTAACGAAACTGACGGCAGGTACTTAATTGAAACGAAAAATGAAATTTAGGTCTGACATTGCTCAAAAAAATAGTTCAAGTACCTGATTGAATATATCCTATAAGTTTAGGTACTGAAAAAATAAGTAAACCATTTTTAATTATTCTGCAAAAAATACTTTTAACTACATAATATTTGCTATTGACCAATTACTTTTAAATATTTATTTCAAATAATAATTGTATTACAAAATAAATCAAATAATGAACTGAAAAATTCAACAAATACTAAAAAAATAAAAAATATATTAATTTAAACTTTTAGGGCCACTTCCTTTAATCAGCCCATCGTGTCTCACAGCCCAAGCCTAGCCCACTTTCTTTAATCAGCTCAGTATGTGTCAGCCCACTTCCAGCAGCCATATGGGCTTAACTACTACAATTTCTATCTACCGTTGGAACAGTTCTTAGTTACATAAGTTTCAATACAAAAATCATAAATTGAAGAAATTATAAAGAGATTTGATCCATATCACTTTGGTATAATTGTTATGTATTAGTTACTGCATATTGAAACTTGAGCATATTATCTATCGAGCTTAAGATTTTGGATCAATCGTATAATGATAATAGAGCATTAGGCCCTATGTTCAATTTGTTGCTGTAATTTATCTTGATTTTGTAAGACTTGTGTTTATAACCGAGAGATTTCTGTTGGTGCGGGTCGTTTGGGATCAAAGAAAAATACTGTTTCAATTGGATCAAATGAGTGATTTGGATGATTAGGGGTAAGAGAAAAAAATTAATAATACTTTAGCAAAGACCGCAAGGTAACAGCTTTCTAGAGGTGAATATTAAGATCCGATTTTGTGAGTTTCCAGAGTAATTTTTCCACTTTCTGTCCTCCCCTTATGTAATCTCTACATTTCAAATAAATAGTTTGATTATTTTATGATTACTTCCATTATTCTCCGTATATTCTCAATAATTACCAATATATTATCTTGATTCCTGAAGGATTGTTATCTCCTATTTATAACAATACAGTGAACTATTTATGATAAGAATAATTTTATTTTCTTATTGGTGCGCGTGTTGAATGCATACCTACTCACGACATGTATCCGTGCCTAAGGTGGTCACAATACTTGTACGGAAACCACATATTTGGATCACATACATCTCTAAAGCCTTTCTTAGAGTATAATGGGTCTAGGGCGATCATGACTCTCCACCTCTAGGGCATCACCTTCTCTCTGGACGAACTTCCTCTCTCAAGCCGACATGCCAAATCCCCTCATGTCCCCTCTCGGGAGCAGAGCATAGCATTTCTGTTGCAACGCCTTGCTCCCTCTGTTCTTTGTGACTAACCATTGGCCAAATCTTACCCAATTGGGCCGCTTTGGCTCGGTTTGAGCTGAGTCGGGTCGGAGTCCGAATCGCTCCAAAATCCATTTACCAACAACTTGTATTCGATGAAAGGCCATAGATTATGCCGGTCCTAAAGTTAAATTAGGGTTATCCATATTTCAAATCAAAGAAAATTTTTAACTTTTCTACGAGGAAGAGTGTTATTACATATTCAGTACATTATTTATCACATTATCTATCGGTTTAAAATTTTGTATATTTAATTGAAAATAAATAATCACGTTTATTTGAAAAACTTGTATTTTAAATATTAAAGTTTATTTGTTAATATCTCCAATGAAATACTTAATATAAACACTATACTTGTCCGAATATATTCCTTTCATTTTCATTTCTTTTTATGGTTTATTCAACTATACTTTCGAATAAATAAATTATATCCATACCTACCTACTATTACATGCTATAATATTCGACTTTATTCTAATTACCCATAAAAATAAACATACCATAAAGTATAATCCAACATATGCAATTAATGGAGCATCTTAGCAAATTGAGCACACACACACACACACACATATATATATATATATATATTGAGAGATTGTGATTGAAAATGAAGAAAGGAAGACCAACAAGAAGTATCCAATTGGGTATATATTGAGAGATTGTGATTGACAATGAAGAAAGGAAGACCAACAAGAAATATCCAATTGGGAATAATATTATCCCATGTGGGAAACAACCAACATTAAATCCATTCATTGTCTGGTTTTTTGTTGCATTGCATGTTGCACTTTGCACTTTGCACATAATTCATGAAGCCACCCATCCTACAATGGACTATGACTACATACAATTTCTATTCACATAAATTAGTATATAACATTATTCACATTAATTCTCCAATTCTAATTCATATGGTTTGCATCAAATATCATAATTTGAAATCAATTCGAGACTCAATTTCGCATGCCAAATGGACCTATGTATGTCCCTCCGTATTTAAAGATTGAAGGAGCCTTAAACTATGGTTAATAGTTTGCAAATTGATCGCGTCATATTCAAATTGATCAAGTTAGACTTGAGTTTCAGTTCAATTGAGCAAGAGTAACTCACGATTCATTTGAATTGGTTTTATCTATAACTATAACCCTACAACTACAACTTATCAATGGACAATGAGTACGAACATTAAACTATAACAAGTTGACATAATAACCTTAATCTCTTGATATTATGGATGATTTACTATATGTTAGATCTTACACGTCATATAATGATCCATACTTTCCACTAAATAGTACTGAACTTTATTTTCACTCACTTATACTAGATTAGCATAGATTTACCATGATTATTAATAAGGTGAATATCTTATCTGAAGTTTGTCAGTATGAAATTCTCTTACACTTATATCCAATTTAAAATCAGGTATCACACATTATAGCACCCTACTACCACTTAAACTGACAAATGAAGAAACAATCCCGAACTCTATCACTTGCTATTGAGTTTTATCTTAGTGATCAAATAACGAGACACTAATTTTAAAAAATGAATTACTACAATCATTAATAATATTTAAATCTTTTAAAAAATAACATAAGATTTTGAAATACGATCGGACTTATTTGACCCATCAGATAGGATACAATGCAAATATAATTATATGTCATTATCATACAATTTAGGATAAAGTCCTTTACATATCAAACCATATTACATCCAAGCAATTAGAAAGATTAGAAAACTCTTAAACTAGCATAAGCATAGCTTCCATATATATATATATATATATATATATAAACCATACAAAAGAAAAACAAAGGGTATATGAACATGGGAAAGGGTAAAGAAAAGGGGACAAATGGAGAGTGGGGGGCCATAAAACCAATAGGATATGAGTGTGTTGAATGACAGAAATGTAGGGTTAGGGTTGGAAAAAACAGCTATCAAACTTCCTAATGAATTCCAAACATATATAGCCATGAGTGGGACACCACTTTCTAGTCTTTACCCTTTCTAATGTTATACAATCAATCATCATATCTATTAAGCCATTACCTTTTTTTTCTTGGATTTTTTCAATCCTA
>JAYMTB010001853.1:0-10181 GCA_036897585.1 Francoa sonchifolia | reverse complement strand
TGACCAGGTAAAAGTTCCCAACTCCATAGAAACCAAAAACAACATTGAACCCAATTCAGAAACCCTTAAAATACTTTCTCTAGCAACCAGTAAAGTAAACTCCAACTACCTTACACTTTCTCACCATCCAAACACAATCAAACATAATAACATCAAGATTTGTTCAAATTCAAGTCATCCTTTCATATGAAACGATACAGTATAAGATCAAATCCATCAATATTTGCTTGAAGATGAAACACATACCTGAAAATAAGCAATGCCCATGAACATCTGGAGCACCGACTCCTTCCTTCCTTCCAATAATCCTTTTAGGAAAATACAACTCATTTTCATGAAAAATTTAATGGGTCTTTCTTCCCCAGCCGCCCGTTTGACCATATTGACCCAAACTAACAAAAATCAAAAGAAAATAAATAAATGTTTAAGGTAATTATTCTCTTTCTCACATAAACAGTATGAGTCAATTCGAATACTAGGCAGAAAAAGATAATGCAATAATTGAAGCAAAAATTACGGTATGAATATGAATTCAGTTTGCTACGTTCATATCATTTTTATATCATTACTTATTTGTACTATTATTTGAATAGGTGACCCATCAAATGAAAATCATATCATTCTTTATCTACCTTTAAATTATGATTGGCGAAGTCCCATTTTACTCTTCCATTATGTACTACTACTTTCTTCTCTAAACTAAAACCAGTTTTACTTTATTTCTCACACTTTTTCTTTTTAACACAAATTTTATTATTCTAAAAGTTACTTTTAATTTTAAAAATAAAAAATATATTTCTCTCCTTCCCCTCATCTTCTTCTTTCTTCTTCTCTCTCATCTTTTTCTTTCCAAACTTGAACAAAAATCAACCATGATCGAATTTATTTAGTCCCTATTTCATATTTTCTTTCTTACCATTCTCTATATTTCTTTCGAATTTGAAGAAAGTCGTTATTTTCGAATTAGTATCTCCATGAAAAAACCCATTTCCAAAAAAAAAAAAAATGAGTTTCATTTTTTCGAAAAATTCATGGAAAAGCCATATATCTAATTCGTAGTTATAATCAAGTATGTACAACCTACATCGTCCACTGATTTACTCCAAAATCTTCAAGAATTGAAAGTTTATTTTTTTCAAAATTGAAATTGTTGTATGGATTTGTATTATTGTTGAAAAATAAATAAAGAAATAAGTGAGAAAAAAGAAATATAAGTAGATGGGTTTACGTATTTGCCATTTTTGAAACTGGGAGAGGAAGAAGACAAAGGAGAGATAATTTTACTTTATTTTTTTATATTTTTTAATATATTAGTACAAACAAAAGAAAAGTAACTTAAATATCATGGGGAAAAAAATATATAATTAATTATATTACATGCATTAAAAAAAATAATCTAATTTTTATTTTAAAAAAATAATGTATTATTGTTTACGTATTCTTTGAATGTTCCTAATAATTAAATTCCAACTGCATGAGTTGACTAATAAAGTTGACCCAAAAACATCTTCGTTATAATAACGACAAATGGACTGCTTGGTCATCCCCGACACGTCATCCTTACTCCATGCCATTATTTATATTCCAATTTTTTTTATTTATTTTTTTAAATAGAACTCCTACCCCATAAATGGGAGAGATTTTTGCATACACCACCATGTGGTTTGTGCAATAAGCATTTATATACACAATGGTGGTGGCGTATACAAAAATCTCTTCCTAAGGCAACCACTAAGACTTGAACAAGTAATGAGAAAATCTGTTTTGATTAATTTGGTCCACAAAAATCTTATCAAGACGGAGAGAGACCATGGCGGTCAAGTCAGAAACCACAGAAAATTAATTCATGGAGCACGGCGGTTACACTTTTACACTGTTAATAAAGCTCATACGGCGAACGAAGGTAAGCTTTCATCAACCAGATTTTTTATCTTCACTTTCATTGCTCCGCTCATCCTTTGCACCTTTTTTGCAATCCCAAACAGTTCATCTTCATCCAATTTCATCGCCGACGAAACGAAAACCGTTTGTGTTCCGATCAATTCATCGTAAATCCCTCTCCAATTCGTCCAACATTTCTTGAATCATTGACAATTTACTCTTTTGAATTAACATTTTCAAGATGCACGCAAGGTGTTTGTGAAAATTCCCCTGAGACACCAAGTGTTTGACTAACTCCCCCTTTTGTGTTTCGGTGATGAATGGGGAGGAAAAGAGTGCTCTAATTTGGTTATTTTGAAACAATTTTGAGAATCTTTGTGGATTACTTGAACTGAATTGTTGGATTGTGCTATGTCAAGAAGTGCTGCCGCATAGCCGGTGGCGGGCTTTTGGTGGGCGATTTGTGGGGATGAGGTTTCAGAGTAGGCGGCAAACGGAGTGGTGGAATTCTGGTGACTTAATGATATGGGTCTGCCGGAGATTGAGGTGCGTTTATGGGCGGCGGTGGTGGCGGTGGAGATGTGGGGATTCGACGGAAGGTGAGATTTGGAGTGATGAAACTCACGAGATGAGCGGTGAGAAGGGATTTTGATGGAAACTGAGATTGATAAAGTATCCATCGGAAAAAGATAAGAGAGTTAATGGTCTGCTTCTTGTTCTGTAGCACGAAGGAGATAAGATTGTGTATTTTTATTAGGCAACAACAACCATGCATGTTGAGGGAGTAATTGTTACATTTCGGAATTGGTGAAAGATAACTCAAAAATTTGCAATACTAATTATTATGTTAGGATATAATGACAAGATTACAAAATTATAGAGTCAAAAAATAAAAAATTAGTAGCCTTAAGAAAAGAGTTATCCGAGAGGTTAATTTAGAACATTAATTTTTGCTTTAATTTCTTGAATGTATATAAAATTTATGTAAATAATAATATTTTCTGGTGCACTTTTAAAAAAATAGGGGGACCCATTTTAATGAAAACGCTTGTGCCGAGCCCACGACGGTTCATTCATGCAAGTTCTAGATTTCAAATAATTTTTCATGAGTAGTGATTTTCACTACTAAATCTGTATTTTCACCACAAAAATCTCGTGTGAACCAATCAAATCACACAATCTCCGTATTCTTATCTCCTTCCTCCTCGCGTCTGGTTATTTTTAAACCTTCGTGTCTCCCTCTGTTCCGAATCCTGAAAATCGCCATGGCTGCTACACTCACACTCCTTAAACTCTCCGTTTCCCCTAAAAAACGCCTCATGTCTCAATCCAAACTTTCGATTCCTTCAAATCCAAACAGATTAACTCTCTCACAGCAAAATCTCTTCTCCGAAACTCTAGACGCCCTAAAATCCGCATCTCTTCCTCTTACAGCAATTACATTACCATTTCTTATCGATTCGAAGGTAAATCACTATTTGCACATATCAATTTCAATTTTCTTTTGGTTTTAGCGTTTAATTTTTGAATTGATTTTGGAACAGGATGCGATTGCGGTTGGGGGAGAGTTTGGGATACTGGAGGGAAGATCATTCGCGCTTATACATCCGATTGTGATGGGTGGATTGTTTGTCTATACTTTGTGGGCTGGGTATTTGGGATGGCAATGGCGAAGAGTTCGGACTATACAGAATGAGATTAATGAGCTTAAGAAGCAAGTAAAGCCTGCATTAGTTACACCAGAAGGATCACCAGCAGCCGAAAGACCACCATCCCCTGTTGAGCTTAAAATTCAGCAACTCACTGAGGTATACAGATTACGCCGTAATTTACAAGCTTAAAGTCTTACTATCGTATTATAGCATGAAGTTCTTAGTATGAAACTTTAGTGCAACAGATAAACTTGGATGGTCTACAATTTCCGCGCTTACTTTTAGTTCAATTTTCGTGATAATGGTCATTCGGTACTTAAGTCTCTCTATTTGATGAAGGAGCAGGAAAAATGAAAAACAAAAAAACTATTTTGATCCTATATAGTATACAATTGTTTAAAGATGGTAATGGGTGAGTGCCAAAATAGCACAATAGGCTTATTTTAGATATTTATAGTAAAAATTTAACTAATTTATGTTAAGACGGTGAGAAAGTGGAAGATACTTAAATACTCCTTGTCGAATATTTAAGGAGTTTCCTATAGTTTATGTTTCCTTGCACTTTTTTGAATTTATAAAGAGCTTTAACTTAGGACGAGATATAGGCCGCCAAGTTTTCAATAAGTTATTTGTTTGTAACTTGGATTCCAAGCTCATATTATGGCTTATTTTATAATTGATCCAAGCTTGAACAATTTGGTGTGCAATTCTTACATGATGATCTATCTCACAAATATTTATTTTGTAAAGTTTACACGATAACATAACATGTTTATTTTGGCGGGTTACACGGGTTGTAACATGATCAATACACAGATCGTATTTGAGTTTAATTTTTTGGAACAAATTGTCACCCCTAATTTTCAGTACAAAAGTCTTCCATTAGTATGATATTGCAGCAGCGTTATTGTTTACTCATGCTAGCATCTTGATATTGGTGCTTTTGTTACACTGCTTATGATATGAAATCTTGAGCTATTGATGTTTTCAGGAGAGGAAGGAGTTAGTGAAAGGGTCTTACAAGGATAGACACTTCAATGCAGGATCATTACTATTAGCATTTGGAGTGCTCGAGGCAATTGGTGGTGGAGTTAACACATGGTTTCGAACAGGAAAACTCTTTCCCGGTCCCCATTTGTTTGCAGGATCAGGTAGTAGAATACGACTTAACAGAACCGATGTATGTTTCCGCATTCATAGGCATACTGCTAACTCGATCTTCCCTATTTGTTTTTCGTGTATCAGCCATTACCGTCTTATGGGCAGCTGCAGCCGCACTTGTACCTGCAATGCAAAAAGGGAACGAAACAGCAAGAAATCTTCACATTGCACTCAATGTGTTAAACGTCTTGCTATTCGTGAGCCAAATACCAACTGGAATCGACATAGTCTTCAAAGTCTTCGAATTCACACAATGGCCTTAATTTACTTAAATTGTAAGTCTGATCTCGATTTAAAAATCATTTGTATTAATATATTCTGCTACATCAATCCCATTATTTCTCCCCATACTTGTACTGATATTCAAAGCTTTGTATCAACAAATGTCACCAATGCAATCCCAAACGAAAAAACGTGTATGATAGTTTAATATATTGTAGTAACGGGTAGGATCTGTAATTCGACTTCAATTTCTTGTAATATATAGTTCCTGAATTCGATTGCAATCAATCAAGTTCTCTTTTTCCCCTTTTTTCGTTTAGTTTACAAGAGCACATTTAACCTATCGTCTATTTGCAAAAATAGTCTGCATAAGATAAATGTTAATAAAAAATAACGAGTTGATTTAATGGTTGAGGTGGAAACTGTTCATGTCGCATTTATATTCTGTTTGAGCTAGGTCAATTTTCCGAATAATATTACGGGATAATTTTGTAAATTGTGCTAAATATTCTTGACCCGTTTAATATTGGGTCATTCATGATCCACGAACCCATTTAGCTAGTTCTACTAAATGATGAACGAACTGAAGTTGCTTCAAATGAAATCCGTTCAATAATCGCTTTGCTGCCGGCCGAATCCATCGAATTTCTCTCAGTTTTCTCAAAATTCTTTGCTTGAATTCTGCATCATTGATATTCTTTGGGTCCCAATCGCTATCTTTCGTTTTTCCGCCTTTCAGTCAAATCAGTAATATTAGCAGCTTGTGATGAAATCCGTGCATCATATAATGGGTAATCAGCAGTGAAAAGGGCTGAAAGAAAGAATCTGCCCAAATCTGCATTGTAATTCTGTTTGCAAGAATCGTAAAGGCTGTAAAGGGTAAAAGAGAAGCTTGGAATAGCTAATCTCAGCAAGCAAAGTCAGAAGCAAGACAAGGACAACGATAGCAACGGTACTAAATCCAAAATCCTACAATTGATTTCAAGAATCTCTTTAAATTAAGTTTGTTTATTGCATTTATTAGGAGTACTAAGTAATCTAGAGATGCTATGATCTTATGTTTGTGCTTGCCAGCCTATATTTGAGAATGACTGGATTGTAGATTATAGTGAAATTTGGGCTTAAATTTGGTGAAGGAAAGTGTCAATTTGAATGATTCTTTTGTGACAGTGCTAGGGAATGGAATAATAAGAATAGTTTGAAAGGAACATATGTTATGGTCACCACATGTTTGATAAAAGTCCTCAATGAATTAACAAAATTGCAATATGGGGATATTGTTAGTTTTTGTAATGATTCGAAAAATATTTACTTAATTACGTTATAAAACAATGAATTGTTTAAATGTTTGAGGTTGAAGTTCAAAGAATCCTATGTGAGAAACTAGACGTCACAATATAATGGGCTAAAAAAGGCAAACTTCTGTGTGATACCAATCTTGCTTTTTGAGCTTTTGTTTACCAGAAGTGCTAGTTGAATCTGATGCCTTCCTCTAATTTTTTTTTTCTTCTTTTTGGCTATTCATGTGTCCTCGTGGACTTTTTTTGTTGTGTGATGAGACTGGTTGCTAATAACTTGTAGGTATAATGCTATAAATAAGAGCTGTTATTTAACGTTTAATTGTGTGCTCATTCCTATAGTTTTATTTGGTTTTCTACAGCTCGTTTCACACTCTAATTTCTCATTATGGCAAGTCAGAACCAAGCTCGTCCATGGTTTCGCTTGGGTTCCATTGCACGCCCAATGCCATCCACAATTCCTGCTGCAGCACAAGACCCAGCTCCGGCCCCGGCCCCGGCCCCAGCCCCAGTTGTGGCTCCTGCCCCTGCCCCAGCTGTTCAACCTCCAGCTCCCCTGCCACGGCCAGTTCAGGCTAGACCTACATTTAGGCCAATCACTCAACCTCAAGAGCCCATTCCAGCAGTACTTCCTGCTACTGCTGTTCTGCAAACAAATGGTGTCGCAGTGCCAGCACTAGCACCTGTTGTGCTCGTGCCAGCATCACTTGTGGCCGAGGCATCACCAGCACCTGCTCCTGTGACTGCATCGGTTCCTTCATCTCCAATTCGAACTTCAGCTCCTACTGCTTCCTTGCCAATCTCTCCAGCCCCCAGGATATCACCAACTTCAGTGCTTCCAACCACCACCTCTTCTTCTGTTACATCATCCCCTAAACCTCAAGTTCCAGCTCCTTCCTATCCTGTGGTAACTCCTCCCTCCCCAAAGGAAACTTCACCACAATTTTCTTCAGCCCAAAAGGCAGCTTCACCGCAAATTTCTCCAATCCGAAAGACAGCTTCCCCACTAATTTCTCAATCCCCTAAGCCTGCAGCGTCGCCGCAAATTTCTCCAGTCCCAAAGGATGCAGCTTCACCGCAAATTTCTTCAGCCCCAAAGATGGTTCTCAATTCTTCTTTTAGGCCAATCTCTCCAGCAAGAAATACTGTGCCGTCTGCTACAATGCCAACTTTCTCAGGGACTTCTTATATAGCACCATCTTCTCCAACCCCCAAACCAATGACGACTTCCTTGATTCAGCAATCATCACCCACACCTAAAACCACCAACATAGCTGCACGTGTACTCACTCCCACCTCCCCTCCAAAAGCCATTAAGCCTGCCGCTCAAACCCCACCTCAGTCACCCAAGACAAGAACAACAGCTCCACCACCATCTCCTCTGACCTTACCACCATCCCAAGTAAGGTCTGGTACCGAACCTGCACCCAAGATCCCAGTGGAGGCTGAGCAGAAAACTGTGCTGGTGCAAAAGACTGTCGACAAGCCAAAGGCATGGTTCAATGGAAACTCGCACAGGGACTCTAGCAATCCACAGAATGGAAAGAAAGATGGTACCAAAGATACAGAAATAAAGGAAATAGGTACTGCAAAGAAGGCTTCAGATAGTGATGAGACGGGTTTCAGAGTAATAACTATTGCAGGTGACAACAAGGGTGCTTTCATGGAATTGATTCATTCCCCAAAGAAACACGGGTTTGAAGGGAATCCTTACTCTCTCTCCCAAAGGGGTAATCCGAAAACTCAAAGCAACGCCAATGAATCAGGGTTTTATAGCAGCAGTAGCGACGAAGGGAAGAAAGACAAGAAGGACAAAAATCACAAGGCAAAGGGAAAGGCAATGCCATCATCACCTGTGAAAGCATATATGAACAGCAATGTACAAGGTATCAACAGTTCCATTCTCTACAACAGTTCTTTGAGTTACCATGATCCCGGTGTGCATCTGGCTCTATCCAGAAAGCCATCGGGTAATGTATTGCCCGGTAAGGAACATAGCCATGGCAATGGTGGTCATGGTCATGACCATCACACTTAAGTTAAAAATAGTTTCATTTAGTTCTGTAATGCGAATAAATTCGAGTGATTACATAGTCGTGATAAAAGTAGGCATGGATTCTAATTCTTCACAACCGAATTAGATTGTCCTTGCCCTTTGTTTGGTATTAGTCAAAATTTATGCAGTATGGGGAATAATAAAAGGGTTGTTTGCTATCTAGGAGTGGTGGAAGCTTATCGCTATTTTAGAATCCAGTTGGTCCACTGTAATATTTAATTTCGTATTTAATCATTTCAATTCAAAAGTGTCTTTTATTAATTATCTGATGTGATATCAACTCGTGTCCTCTCAGATTTGGGCAATAGGTATGGCCCTGAACTGTTGGCCTTAAATTCTGGGCCTTGTCATATTGGACTACATTTTAGGCATAGCATGGTGGTTCAACCCAAAATCTGCTTAGCACCAATTGGTAGACTTTTGTGGGCTTGAGCTTACACCTGACCCAGTAGGCCCAAAATCCTCCTCGTCCTTTGATACACCTCTCTCTCACTGATATTTTAATAATCAAATTCGGATTATTGATATTACATCACATCACATCACATGCATAATACTAAATCATCAATCATCCAATATATTATTTTCATAGAGAAAATGATTGGATAGGAGAAAAAGAAGCACCTGGCAGTACAAAAATAAAGTTAAAAAGGAGATAGAAAGAATCAAGAAATATGGATCCCAGAAAATTCTTTGGTAGAAATAAGCCAATAGAATACTCCATTAAACCACTGAAAGTGGTCTCCGATCTAACACTATCAAAATCTTTAAGTGGGGACTTTCTTGCTTTCTTTTCTTTTTGCAGTTTTCATGTGCTTTTGGTTAAATCTGTTTGCCCATAAATTTATAATTTTGGAAATAAAATTTAGTTTCGAATGAAAACATATCCAAACTCCTTATTAGTGTGTCGATAATATTTAGATATGATCTGATACTATTTGTAACAAAAACTTTATTCAAACTTCAAAAACGAATATTGGGGATTAGTTGTAAAGTCAAGATACAATGTTTTGAGCCGAAGAAAATAATTTTATTTTGAGCTAATTTGGACATTAATAGAATGTGGTATATATTATTAGAAAGATATAGAAAAGAAAGAATGTAATTTTGCTTTTGTTGGGACTTACCTAGAAGAAAGAATCCTAAGCACCTTAAAACTCTTACATTCATTTATAATAATTCATTTATTTAGGAATTTTTTTTTTTAAGTTACAACTAGGGTTTCATATTCATCCTATATAGGTTTCATTTCATATCTAGACTAGAAGTCTTACCAATACCCATAATTTTAATAAAATAAAATAAAAACTTGAAAAATAGTATAATAAAAAATCTGAATTATTACAAATAATATTAAAACGGATTTACTGTAAAGATTGACCCACATAAGTCGGTTCATAATTTTATTGGTAATTATGAGTTTATTTTTCGAGATCCTCCTCCATTAACATTTTTATTTTTTTCTGTTTTTCAGTACAAACTCCAACATCGAACGAGTTGATTTTTTTGAACAAAAAGAGACATCCTTAAATTTACTAAATATGATTCCCACAACACAAAAAATAAAGAAGAGGGTGTAAATGAGCCACGACTAATTAATAGTGGAATACATAAAGGTGAAGTAGATATTTTGTTACAAAAATTATATTTTATTAACATTAATTTGGGGTTAAAATTGGATGAAATTGAAAACACATAAATTAATAATATTAATTTATAGAATTTTGGGCACATCGATCAATCCATAGAGACCCAACATAACATGCCATTCCCCCTCAAACTATGCCTATTTTTTGGGTCTCTTTTTATTTTACACGTGCCATTACCTCAATTTTCCACGTAGTTGGCCCCTACCTTCATTAGTCCCCCATTCTTCTTCATTTTCTCTTCCCAAACTTTGGCTCATTTCAT
>JAYMTB010001852.1:0-10182 GCA_036897585.1 Francoa sonchifolia | reverse complement strand
CCTCGGAGGTTTTCTTGCACAGGTACTGCTCTCTCTATTGTGAAAATATGTGGCATCAGCAAGATTGCCGCTATTATGCTGCTATAAATTCAAATGTCTTCTTTACTGGAAATTGATAACTAAGTCAATTATTGGACAAATCATTTGTTTTGGTCTTTTACTTTCGTGGAATACAAAAAATTGAGTCAGATTCCATTACTTTATTTCTATATCCTCAGTTTGTACCTTGTACTTTTTTTTTTGTGTTGCGACTATAACTCATTATAATTGGCTTTTGATGAATTATACTGTAGCCTGCAGAAAAATATCCAAATGCATTTTCTAAGGAATCTATTTTTGGGAGGTACATAGAGGTCTTTAGACTATGTTCTTTGGAGCCTTCTTGCAACCATGTCGTTATTATTTTATGTTACTAAAGTTTCTGAAATATAAATGATTTGTAGGTTCCCGTACTTCTTACCTTGCCTTTTGATATCAGTCTTTGCAGTAGGTGTATCTGTTGTTTCTTATTGGCTACCGGTATGTTACTAGTTTAATATTGTAGCCGTTATTTTGTGTCAAATGTAATTTCAGTTTTGAAAACATTTGAACTGCTGCAGGAAACCCTTCACATGCATAATGTAAACAAAAAAGAATCCAGTGACGCACTAGAGGCCTCCATATATCGGTCTGACTTGAAAGAAAAGTTGCTAAAGAATGAGGGAAGTTGTCCATCTTCCCAACGGAGCCTGCTAAGAAATTGGCCCTTAATATCAGCAATCATTGTCTATTGTGTCTTCCAACTTCATGACATGGCTTATGCTGAGGTATTGCCTATTTAATACCTCTTATTTGAAAATTTGGTTTGAGGTTCTTGTGACTCCCCGCAAACTGTGAGGCCCTAGGAGAAGAAATCACTCTCTTTTTTTTCTTTTTTTTTTAAGATTTTCTCGTTGTGGGCTATCAGTCCTCGAAAGTATGGGGGTTTGAGCTTTTCAACTTCTGATGTTGGTGAAGTTCTTGCCATTTCAGGTACACATAGAGATAGTAATGTACCCTTTTTCTAGTTTACACATGATCTTAAGATGCACAGTCTGACTTTTTTTTCTTTCAATCTACTAGGATTCGGTCTGTTACTATTTCAGCTATCTCTATATCCATGGATAGAGAGGATTTTTGGGCCCATCATGGTTTCCCGGTTTGGAGCAGTAAGTCAGTTACATATCTTTTGTTTATCAATATATTCACTGGTACTTGGTAGTGAAGTTTATTTATAGTATTTTTTTCATTGGTTTTATGTGAAGTTCTTGACTGTACCGTTGCTGTCAAGTTACCCTTTCATAGCTATGCTATCTGGCTTTAGCCTCACACTATTGATCGACTGTGCATCTGTACTGAAGAACATAATCGCTGTAAGTCCATAATATTAGAGCATCTCATGTGTTTTCAATATAAGTGATCCAATACAAAGTGAAACATATAGATGATTTGTGTTCTTTTAATTTTCTAGAAAGATTTAAGGATAGTTATGTTGTGGATGTGATATTTCAATATAAAGCTTGGTGAACTGCACGGCCACTTCTAGGTTATACATGTACATGTTCGGTACTCTGTCCCCCCAAGTTAATTGATAACTTACACTTAATTCTTCAAACTTAATCAGGTAACAATTACTACCGGAATGTTCCTCCTTCAAAACAGAGCAGTGGTAATGTTTCCCCCTTCGTTGCTATATGCAATTCTCGCTTTTGTGTAATTTTAAATGATATTGCGTATCATCCAATTCTTATTTGAACTTAAATATCAGACCCGAGAGCAAAGAGGAGCTGCAAATGGCATCTCTCTGGCTGCTATGTCCATGTTCAAAGCAGTTGGTCCGGCTGCTGGAGGTTCTCTGTAAGTTTCCTCTTGAATATACAAGTTTTTCAGATACATTTTAATCCCATAAGACTCTTTGATTGGTGTACTTTAATTTATAGCACCAATGATGTGCTGAGTTACTGGTGTCCTCATTAACTCTCGTTATCCTTTAATTTCAGCTTTTCTTGGGCACAGACGTTTCAAAATGCTTCCTTTCTTCCAGGTACAACTCTTTATTTAAATGGTATTCTGATTTTGCTTGAGTCAAACCTAACAAGTATAAGTAACGAATTTATAACATCAATAACACGTACTTTAGGTCTCTACTCACACCGAGGACACATCTGAAGTAATCCACATATCATAAACTTAGTATCGATTATTATATTCCTGTCTAGACTTCTATCAAACTATGACCATTGTTCATAAATGAATCGACTGATTGAGATGCAGGTGATCAGATAATTTTCTTCATCCTGAATGTGATCGAGGTGATTGGACTGCTCATGACATTCAAACAGTTTCTAACTCTACCTGATGACAACCTTTTGTAGATCATTATGAACTCAAAACTTCCAATGAGTATTTTTTTTTACTACAAGAAAATTCCATGTTCTTTTTATTCTTTCCAAAAAAAAAATTATATTGCTTGAGAGAACTCGAACAAAGCTTGCTTGTAAGCAAGGAAATGACCCAAAAGATTTGTTGTTTCTTTAAAGCTAATCAATTCATAATCTATATTGTACACTTTTGCAAGTGAAGTCTATCATCCCCTTCAAGGAATTATAAATCAGAACTCGAGCATATCCCTAAATGAGAATCAGAATCACTTCTAGATCAAGAGAAAATGGAGAAGGGAAGCAAAAGGATGGCTGTTTTAGTTGGCTGCAATTACCCAAACACCAAAAAGGAGCTTCATGGATGCATAAATGATGTACTTTCCATGCAAGATGTGCTGGTAAAACGATTCGGATTCAACCGTGACAGTATCAAGCTCCTTATTGACACGCCCGGGTCTGCAATCATGCCCACTGGTGCCAACATTAAGAAGGCACTTGAACAAATGGTTAATCAAGCTGAATCAGGAGATGTCCTGTTTTTTCATTATAGTGGTCATGGGACTCGAATTCCTTCCCATAAATCTGGCCATCCTTTTCGACAAGATGAAGCCATTATTCCTTGTGATTTCAACCTTATCACCGGTTAGTACCAATCTTTCACAGTAGTGCTTTTTCTGTTACTTTCTCGAGTTCTACATAAAAGAGTAATCCTTCCTCTAAACTGAATTCTACCCATCTTCGATGTAGATGAGATTTGATTTCAGGTCACTGATTACAACTTTTCACAGTAGTTTTTTGCATCAACTCTTAAAGTTTCGGTTTATATAATTGTTGCCCATTTATCCTTCCATGTTACCATGGAAATGCAGATATTGATTTCAGGAAACTGGTGAACAGTCTACCTAAAGGAGCAAGCTTTACAATCATATCAGATTCATGTCACAGTGGTGGTTTAATTGACAAAGAGAAAGAACAAATTGGACCCTCATCATCACTTTCCACCACCACCAATCCCCTCTTTTCCACCATCCCAAAATCCATCCCCATTGAAACGTTACTACACCACTTCTCATCACTGACAAACATCAACACAACAGACATTGGAACCCACTTATTACAACTCTTTGGCACAGATTGCAGCCTCAAATTTCAATTACCTTTAAATGACCTTGAATTGCTTCAAGAATCACTTAAAGCTACTGATCAAGGAATTCTGCTCAGTGGGTGTCAAGCAAATGAAACTTCTGCTGACATGAATCCATCTAGTGATGAAGGAAAAGCTTATGGAGCTTTCAGTAATGCAATTCAAATGGGTTTGAATCAGAATTCGGGTGAATTGACTAATAAACAGATTGTGATTCTTGCAAGGAAGGTTTTGCATAATCAAGGATTTCAACAACATCCTTGTTTGTATTGTAGCGATGAAAATACTGATCAAACTTTCTTATACCAAAACTCAAATTACTGACACTTTTAGATTCTTTGGTGAATACATTAAATAAATATAAAATATGTATTCTAATTTCTCGAATTATGAATTATATTTTATACAAATAAATATATCATATGTTTGAACACGTATTAATATGTCATTGGATTACTAATTGTTGCATACATCACCCATTTCCCATTTCACATTTCACATTGCACAATTAATAATATTTAAAAAATAAATAATTAATTAATAAAAAGACACGTAGACGTGCGCATTCGAAAAAGCCGGCGAGGAACAGTGCGAGAGTGACGGAGCATGTGACGTGGCAGTCAACTTAAAAACCGCGTACAAACCGCGTAACTGTGTGTGATTTGACAATCTTGCCCCTACACGACAATCTGATGGTCCATCGTTAATTTCTATCCGCCGTTCAACCAATCAATAATTAGTATTTTGTTTTAATTTATAATTTTAGAAAAGTAATGCTAACACGTAATGTACACGTAAATTTCACTGTTTTTGTGTTTTCGATTCCCTGCATTGAGCTGCATACTAATTTATATGGGTATTATTATCTAAACCGTTGATTTTAAGACTCTTACTTGAGATGACACATGTCAATCCACTCACCGGTGATTTCTACATATTTTGAACATTATGATATTCACCTTTTTGCCCCTTACTATTTACACTGCGGATAGAAAATTTTGAAAAGATTTTTCGAAAATGACTTAAACAATCACGTTTTTATTGTTTTTTTTTTTATATAATTAAAAAGCAATGTCATTTACTTAAACCAAAGCGCTCCATAATGAGTATAAACTGGAGTTGCTCCTCATTATTTGAGTTGATTTGTGATTATCAGTTTGTTCAATAAGTAAAATTAGGAAAAACAGTATAAATAAATAAATAAATAAAAAATTGAAAAAATAATGGAAAGGGTAAAAAGGTAAAATAGGAAGGGGTGTTAAAAAATTAGAATAGGAACGGATGCAGGGGAATAAATGAGGGGGATGTTATAAAAGCAGACTGGTTGTCTAAAGAAAGAAAAACGCAGACTCTCATTCTCTCTTCCAAAATTCTCGATTTGTCCAGAGGGGGAAAAAGGAGCGAGGTTTAGGAGAAGATATGGCGGATCAGCTCACCGATGATCAGATCTCTGAGTTTAAAGAAGCCTTCAGCTTGTTCGACAAGGATGGAGATGGTATCATTCTCGCTTTCTGATTATGTTGTATACATGTGTTCGATGTTTGTGTATGTTGTTTGATAGATCTGGATTTAGGTTTAGGTTTTGGTTTTGTGTTATCTGTTTGGTAGAGTTTGTGATTAGATCTCGTTGTGCGTTTTTGTAGAAAATAATGAGCCTAGTTAGTATAGATCATGTATTATAATCTTGTTTGACCTGATTTTGCTTTGCTTTGTTTTTAAACATCAATAAGGAAGAGGATTTGAAGAAATCGTTGAGGTTGTTTTAGAATTGCTTTCTTGTATCCCGGCAAAAATAATTCCTCACTGTTTGACAAGAAAAACACATTTAGGCTGAATATGAAGAAGAACAGTGTAATTTCATTACCTGAGAAGCCTGGTGTTTGTCTATTTTGATCATTTTCATCTCAGTTATGAACATTCATTACATTGTTTATAATGTTGTAAGAGCAATATGCGCAATATGTATGGCAATTAGCCAAAATCTTTGTAGAACATCTGTGGTAACATTTGTCTGGTGGATTACTGAGAAAGGACACTATCATCCTTAATTCATGGAGTACATATATGTTATTGATTATGCATATTGATGATATTATGGAAAGAGTAACTTTTTTAACTCAGTTTTTTCTTCTCGACTAATTTTACAAACATGTTCGGGTCAATGAAAGAAATGGCAGTTTTTTGTTGTTATTAATATCATTGAGTTTAATTACTATTCAGGTTGTATTACCACCAAGGAGCTTGGAACCGTGATGAGATCACTTGGGCAGAACCCAACTGAGGCGGAGCTGCAAGATATGATCAATGAAGTGGATGCTGATGGTAACGGTACAATTGACTTCCCCGAATTTCTTAACCTCATGGCTAGAAAAATGAAGGACACCGACTCTGAGGAGGAGCTGAAAGAGGCATTCCGAGTTTTTGACAAGGATCAGAATGGTTTCATTTCTGCTGCTGAGCTGCGTCATGTGATGACCAACCTCGGTGAGAAGCTTACCGATGAGGAGGTTGATGAGATGATAAAGGAGGCTGATGTTGATGGTGATGGCCAGATAAACTATGAGGAGTTTGTGAAGGTCATGATGGCCAAATGATGATCCATCCTATCCCACCAAAACCTACAAAATATGTTTAGAAAAAAGGATGACGGATGACTAGCATATCGGAATTCGTATTTTCCTTTCTTTTTTCATTTTTATTTGATGGTTCCGGGGTGACTTAAAATGTAGCGAGTCATGTTCTGGTCTGTGGAATGTTTCTGTACCCCTATTTAATGTATCTTTTTGTGACTATCTTTGCAATTTTTTTTAATTTATCTGGTATCTTGTGAACCTTAACTATCTTGAAGGATTCAATCTCTGTGTTGGATGGATGATTATTATTGTTACTGTCTAAGTATTCTCATTGACTATGCTTGTGTGTTCTACATACATTTGGATGGTTTGATTTTGCTAGTTGATTAATAAATTTCGTTTTTGAATGGACCCTGGACAACAATGTTACATTTCTGTTTTCTGGGACCATATCATTCATTTCTGTCTTAAGGGATACTTTCTATTATAAGTTTGTTTCCTTTTTCCCATTTCTTTCATCATCTCTTTCTATTGCAGCAAACATATGACTAATGAATTTCACCTTTTGATGTGATCATATGGTAGACAAATATGACTATCTATGCCTCTCAATGCAGCATTGCAGTCCTGACCAACCACCACACACTAATGAATTTCACCAAAAATCTGATCTGTTCAATAAGCAAGCCAGGACTTACTTATGAGTGATGATGAGGGTTATTTACTTCCCAAATAGACATAAGGTTGGCAGCAAGCTCAAAACCAACACAGAAAGATAGTGTGGTGTTGTAAGTAATATTTATACTCGAAAAATAATTAACTTTTTTTTGTAGAAAGATATTTTAGGCGCAGAAAGCAAATCATATTGGTCAACTCAATTTGATTAATCACTTTGCACAATTGCAGCATTCAATAATACACCAACACCCACCACAATTATAGAGATAGAAATGATTGTTCTTACAATCTCTTCAAACTTTTCTTTCTAGCATCCATCTTCTTCTTGTCTGCTTGAACTTTTGCTAACCCACCATCCTTTTTTGGTAAATTAACAGCTGGTGTTGCTGTTTCTGCAGACCCACTTACTCCTGTTTCTGACACAGGTGCAACTATGGTTGTCTGATCCTGACTCTTCACTGCTATGATGGCAGCTGTCATAGAAGGTGCCAGTGGGGACGGTAACTGCAATGCAGCAGGTGCTTTGCTCTTGGGGACGACATTAATAACCGAGGTGTTTGATTGGTCTATGTTCAAAGCTGTGGTTGACTTGGAAATAACTCCTGATTTAAACTTGGGTTTTGGCTTAGCATGAATTCCGGTGTAAATCCTGTATTATAAATGTTCAAACACACTCAGGAATCAGCAAAGAAACTTTGGGTTCATGAGAAAGAATGATTGTTGGGTATGCTTACCTTGCATGCCTGGCATACTCTTCATAGTTTTCAAGCAGCATCTTGCCTGCTTGTTCATTTAAAGCTGATTCTGGAAATGGTTCAATTAGTAAACACCTAACAACCTGTCATTATAAAGGAATGGATTCAGTCTATTGACCAAGTTCATAGATACTGAATCTCTCAAATGGCAAGTACACTAAAAGCACGAGTCAACTTACAATGAGAACATGCCGTAAACCAAGACTAGGATTCCAATCTTTCTTCAGTGTGTTGACACAAATCTCACCATTGGATGCAATGTTTGGATGGAAAATCTTGGTGAGAAAAAAACCTGAAACACATTGTCTAAACAATTTAAAAGCGTGCAAGCTGGTATGTGTAGATACTATTAGAATAGAGGGAAAAATCTTGGTGAGAGAGTGACATGATCAAACCTTTGGGAGGGGAGTGTGGGAAGTCACGAGACAATAACAACTTCATTCGAAAAAGGCCATTCTCATATGGAGTTCCAGCTGCAATGTCAACAATATTCATTCAGTATGAAAACCATTCATATCGCCCCAAGTGTTTCGGGTTTGATTTTGAAACCACATACCTGGCCCTTCAATATCAGCATATATGTTTGAAAAATCCTCATCATTTACACCTACTTTAATGCCCTCGGGTGGGGATTCATCAAGATTTTTCAATTCCTTTGCAAGTTGCTTGATGACATTTGGTGGAAGATTCTCATTAGTTGCCTATAACAACATAATTAAAGCAAAGTTGTGAGACGAAGTTCAACAACTTCAAGTTAAAGGAAACAATCACCATTTTATGTTATATGAACTGAGAGATAATCACCATAATCTTCGAGACAAAAATGGAACCCTTCTAAGAGCTTCTTCTACTCTTAACTGACAAGAACTCAGAATTCTGAAGGTGCGCCAAAAACTTCCTCGGAACTTCACTGTGCAGGGTGACACAAATGGTGGATCACTGCAAAAAGACCTACAAGATATAAATTTACACTTACAGATAAAAACAACAAAGTAAAACAGAAAAAGTAGAAATCACTGGCAGACACAGTTTACAATGAACATGTCCAACCCGTTTATTCAACAGAAAGATATTGAGAATTGGCATCCGTTAAGGTGTCAAGTCATGCTAGCTTACAAAAGAAAACTATGCATGTAAACACAAGCTGGCAAATGGCTGATGAAGATAAGCTCAGATCCCAAGTTTCTCAAAAAAGAAGAAGAAAAACTGATCCAAAGTGAGACTACTGAGTAGGTTCAAGACCCATGAGACAGAAAATCGAGCAACAAGTATTGAGGTTGACAATGCAGAAGGGAGCATCCTAAAGCCATTCTTATAATGCCTTTGAACCAAACACTCACATGTTTCTTGATGATGTGAAAATTCTAGAAGGTGTAGGTGGTTTCTTACTTTCTATAGCTCATATATAAACTTTGTAATCATCCACCATTTCTCATCATCAAAAGCACAAGGAGACACATACGATTCAGATCTATCTCATATATTTGAAGCTCTATTCACAAAAGATACATAGATAAAACTTAAAACTTGGACAATTCAGTACCCTTAAATCCCCTTAAGTTACATTTTGTACTGATAATATGATATAGTGCTTCAAATTACAACAATTAACTTGCTACGATATTCACTTTGACACTACTTAACCATCTGATACAATTAACTTCCAAAGCAAAAAAAAACTCTTTCATGAACATATCAGATTACAGAAGAAACTTTCCTTCAGCTGTTAACGGCTCTAAAAAGTTAGGATGGAGGGGGGAAGAAGAGCAACAAGGGCCAAATAACTTCAAGCAATCAAATCAATACATCCCTAAACTAAGTAATTCGGCACTTACCAACACAAGAACTTGTCAAGGTAAGATTGAGTAAACAATTTTCCCCTTTCACATAATACAGAGTTGATCAAAAGTCAAAACCACATAGATACAACACTATACAGTACCCAAATGCAAAAACTAAACAACCAACACAAAAAAAAATGATCTTTTTTTAGCCTACAAGACTAAGAAAATGAAAACCCATTTCAAATAAACAAAGCAAAACCCTAGAATTTCATTCCACACCAAGAATCTCACTTTCCCATTTCACCAAGAAACCAATCAAACACATATACCAACATAACTTCACAAGTTAAAGAATCAATTCAAAGCAGTAACTAAATCAACCAAAACCAACAATCACAAAACATCATTAAACAACAAAATCATCCGATCCAAACCAAAACCCTACATTCACAATTCAACACCAAAACAAGAAAGAAAACTCACCTGATAAGAAAAGAGCAAAACCCACAAAAGAAAAAGAAAAAGAAAAAAACCTAAGAAAACCGATCTCCCTTATCTCTTTCAAATGATTGATTGAATGATTTAGAAAGAAAAAGAAACAAATATATCTTCTGGGTATTCCACTACAGTGCGTAAATACAATAATATGAATTTCAATTTGGTGGGGATTCAACGTTTCATAACCATAAATCGTCGGAACGCTGTGACAAAAAAAGACTTGGACTTTTTCTTTTTAGGGTATATATATATATAAAAGCAATATCTCATTTAAATTTACCGACGGTCTGGATTTGGTAACCGTTGGACAGTCGTCCTCCTCCGACCAAACTAGCCGTTACCGGCTGCGAA
>JAYMTB010001851.1:0-10183 GCA_036897585.1 Francoa sonchifolia | reverse complement strand
GTTAAGTGTAACTTCAAAGTGATGATTCTTTCTATTTATAGGCAATGAAATGAGACAGCGAAACACATTAATTATTGATTTTACTTAATTTTAGATTATATTAAGGTAATGGAGTCCTAAGAGTCAAATTTGGCTGCATTACCATCAAGATTTGGATCACTTCATAGTAAGATTGTACTTATTTTTATATGTCAATACTTTCTTTTTCCTATATATGCTGATATATACTCGCACTTATTTAATAATGAAGTTATTATATAAATGCTATAAGAATAATTACTTTGTACATATAATATCTAACCTTTAATAATTCTATGAAAATAAAATATTATTGTTAGCAAGCCCAAAAAAGAACTGGAACAAAAAAATAAATACTGACACAACAAAATTTTATTTATTGAAAATTAAAATAATCCAATTACCAATCCAATTACCGAATTTCCCTCTAACCAGTTTAGCTTTGTGATCGGGTTATACTTGAGCGAGTCCATATCTTAAACAATTATCACTCTAAGATTTATAATACTGAATAAGGTTTGAGGGTCATACATCTACATGAGTAATTATAACTAGTTTTCAGTGATCCTATGGATATTTTTTTAGAACTAAGTTTGATCTGATTTAAAATATTAAATCTAACTGATATTCATTCGTATATACGAATATACATGGTAGAGTTTTCTACATATTTCTTTTAATTAACATGTTAATATTATGTCTTTTCTATTTATTATTTTTTATTACTTACTTTAATGAACCTATATAAAATTATAAAGTAGAAAAAAAAAATCCATTAACTAAATAAAATAAAAAAATTGGAGGCGTGCAAAGCCTATGTTATATATAATATAATTTATTTGTTTTCGAAATAATTAAAGTAAATATAGTTAGCAATAAATTTCAAGAAATTTATTTTTATTCATGAGTAATTTATAAAATGTTGATAGAAAATTAGGAATATAATATTAGAGTAAAAATAAAATATAAATATTTGTGAATTAAATTTAAGAAAGGCAAAATTAGTGCAAAAGCATGTCATGAGATGAGACTTATCTTCAAGGCTCTTTATCTTACCTAAATGAACTTAACATATGGAAATTGTGTGAAATGATTATTATTATATGTTTAAGAGTCCATTAGACTATAATAAATAGTATTAGAGTTGATCCACTTATTATTAAATATAAAATTCTAATTAAATTTATTTGATACTCGTTGTATTTAATATGTATATATTTTAAGTTTTTGAGTTAATTGATAGTTTAACATAGTATCAGAGCAAGATGCCATAAGTTTGAATATATCCCATACGTTTTTTGGTGGTGAAGTTGTTGGTAGAGTGGGGCCCACATGAATATGTGGCGGCATTTGAATGGCTTGGTGCAAAAGCAACATGTCGGACCAGGTCCATATAAGTTCTTCTCACGGATGGGCCAGCCCACAAATTTAGCCCAAACATAAAGACATAAGAAACAAAACACAATCCAATGGGCCGTAATTTAAGTTGGGCCTCAATATGTTTTAAGCCCGTTACCAAAACAGAGCATTTGTCCATTTTACCATCCAAACAGATCGACGACGAACCAGCGAGCGAGCTCCAAAAATTCGTGTAAGATTTTCCCAAATATTTTCTCTCTCATTTTCTCGCTAGCCAAACAGAGTTTTGATCTTCTCATTTTGATTTTAGTTCCAGAAATTACGTTAATCGATTTTCTGTTTTGTTTGAATCTTGAAAGAAATTTTGATTGCTTTGCAGGAATCTGATTTAATCTGATTGTTTGGTTCGAGATCCAAGAGAAAAGTTTGCGATGGGGTTTTTGGTGACAACTCTGATTTTCGTAGTGGTTGGGATCATTGCGTCTATATGTACTAGAATTTGCTGCAATAGAGGACCTTCTACGAATTTGTATGTTCTTTTTCCGCACATTTACGTCTTGGAATTGATAGATTTTGTCTTTATTGTTTGTGATTGTAGTTGCTGCATTTTAGATCTTTGGTGGTATATGCTTGATTGAAATTTTTCTGTGTTTATGTTATATCTTATCATAGTTGGTAATTAGAAGCAGCTTTTGTAGTAGTAAAGTGGTTTTTTTGTTGCTGTGTTAATGATCTAATCTGTAGACAAGTTAATTTGTTGATAATAACCTGGAACCTTGAGAATACACGTTTTTCCTTTGTTTGATAGCCTACTGTGAGCCATTGTTTCCCCATTGATATGAACCCTGCTATCCTTCTGTCTCTAAAGAAAGAGCGGGGTTTTTGAAGAGCATTCAATTGCTCTCTGTTCGATGATGTTTTTGTTCATAAAGTGAGACAATAAATGGCACACCTCTAGCTTTGTGGACGGCCTAGTTTTAGATGATGAATTTGTGGCTATATGGATACAATGAAATTAGTAAATTCCAGGAGTCCAGCAAAGTTGTCTTCTCATTTCATAGAATTAAGGATCCCTCATTTCTCCTCCACTACCTGTAGACTATAAGATTACTTTGGCTCATTTTTAACTTGATTTTTGGGAGAAAACCCAGCGTGCCTTTTTATTTTACACTATCAAGGTTACAGTTCCCATTCCCAATAGAATTGAGAAATCCATAAGATAAAATAATTTTGCTTATAGAATTCATATGCTTCTCTTTTGGTGTTTGACATCGTAGTTTTGACATCAGGATATGGACCATCTAGCTACTTAACTTTTAGATTCAATTTTGTTTTTTGCATGATTCTGATAGAAATAAATAGAAGGGCACATTTTCTGAAATTCCTAGTTAAATGATTGTTAAAGTTTGAGTGGGATTGTTTATTCAACACAAAAGGACTTTGTTTTTTCTTATTTTTCTAATTTGGTTTGCAAAACAATTAAGATAGCTTTACTTGGGGTATTATTTTTCTGGTGTGGTATGCTACTTAATACACAAGAATAACGAAGCATGCAATGAAATCAATTGTACTCTTGGTTTGATTAATATTTGATAGTGGTTTGAGTAATAGAACAAAAGCATTTATATTTTGCTTCTCAATTTTGTTGAATCCTTTAGCTATATTATGTAAGCCTCTATTAGTTCTGAGATATTTTGTACTTTATCAATATATGTATGATAGTATATTATCTTTTACTGCTGCAAAATTACTAATCTATATTTCTGATGCAGGTTCCACCTGACATTGGTTGTTACCGCGACAGTATGCTGCTGGATGATGTAAGTTCATTGTTTGATCTAAAATCCTTTTCCTCTGTGATAAGTAGTTGTTTGGACATCTAATCCTTCTCAGTTCAGCCACAGACGGTCTTTCTCGTCATATGAATATTCTGTATCCTTCTGTTTTTGCACCATAGTGACTAATACTCTTGTGTCTAGGTGGGCGATTGTTTATATTGCACAAATGAAGCCGCTGATTGTGCCCATTCTGAGTGAAGGAGAGTGAAGTGCTAGCTCTACTATGATCTTGGTAAATATCGATGATTGGAAAGATATGATTTCAGGTCCGTTGATCATTCAGTATGTTCACATGTTGGATTTTCTTGTAATAGTTACACTTGCATTTGTGCCTCAGTTTTACCTGTTTCTGAACTGTCATTGCAAACTAAAATTTTAAACCGATTAGTGCTTATTCTATTAGACAAACTATCAATGTAACTTTGGTCAAATAAGCAATGGAAGCGTGTGTTATTATTATTATAATCATTTACTACTTTGTGCAATTGTCCACTTTATTATAAGTTTCATTTATTATCTATGTAGTTCATGTGTCTGTATATAATGAATGTATATGTGCAATGCTAAACTTATATAAAGCATGTGGAGGTGAGCAAGCGTCCCAAATGTCCCAATTTTGTATGACCAGCTCGTCATTTCGGTCTAAATCTAAGTGTTTTCAAGTAAATTTAGTAACTAAGAGATACCAGGAAGAAGGCTTCGCAAGTGAATATTGCATGGTGATTAGCGGCTAGTTCAATTATAGGTAACACTGATAACAATCCTCAGACTGTCATGCAATAACTTATTCCGAAAGCTCAAATTTGTAGATGAATCATCTATACATTTTGACAAAAGTAGGAATACACATCGGCTTGAATGTGTCCTAACTGTGAGAGTGAAGGTTTGAACATAAAACTTCAACTGGCAACCACTCACTCCAAAAATTCAAGCATGTAGAGTGAAGTATTGTCTATATATTTATCAACATTTCCTTACTCTCATTTTAAATATTATTTCTAAACAACCATATCGAAACCTTAGCCACGAACTAAGTAACATTTTGCAATATAAATGTACCGATGCACCCATTGATATATTTGAAGGTTGGAGGACAAAAATAAGCTCAATTGAGAGTTCAAAACATATAGATAGAAACCTGTTCAGTTTTGCCATACAATTTCTAGGGTCGTTTAACACCTCAACAAACCCATTCACCGGCAACACGATAAGAAAATGAGAAATCATACAAACATTCGACTATGAAAGTATACATTAGAAGACAACTACACACCCATGGTGATACACCACCGCAAGAGGGTTTTGTTTGCTATATTTGGTATCACAAATACTTTATCAGTAGATATATAATGAGAACGAGAATCACGATCCCCCCGACTGCCAAAAGCATACACATGCAGGAGCAACCACCTTTTGTGCGCTTGTTCAAGACTGCAAGGTTCTTCTGTACTCGCTGTTTTCATAACAAACGAAAATTAAAAGATGAATCTCAATCCACCATAATAGATTTTCTAAAGAATGAACATATTAATTCACAAGAAGATGTCCAGTCATTGTCCATGTGAAAAAGCAATGATCATTTGCATGCATTATTATTGTGAGCAAGCTAAAGAACAGATTTTCAGCAAAAAACAGTTCAAATTTAGAAATTTTGATTCATCCATCCACATTTGTCTCTTGATATAAACCAATTGAGTTTATGAACCAAACCCCAGTAAAATGAAAAAGAAGTTGTTCTCGCAAAGAAATAAGTGTTTCCAGCTTTTCTTTATCAGGAGTTCTACGTATATTTCATTCTCAAATTCAGTGTTCTTAAACAGTGTATAGTATTATCTTCTGAGTAGACAATTCATCTAAAGTCTGTGCAGTAAGTGTTCTTAGGCCCTGTTTGGCGGTGATTACGGGGAATGATTCCCGGATTTCAAAGAGATTTTGGAAGAAGTTTGTAAGTGGAGCTTCCACATTCTCACATCAATAACCCCACGAATCATACTAGACATTCGCACACAAACATTTGTTGCTTAGAAGAGGAGGGTATAATATAAGTGAAAAAATTGTATGCATAGAGAGAGAGAGAGAGAGAGAGAGAGAGAGATACCCGTAACCGAGAGTCTGTAACATCCACATGTTCGTCCAAGTCATCCTAAACAGAGGAAAAGGAAGGGAACATAAGACTTGCAAAGAACAAATTTTACTCAGAAGTGTCAAAAGTTCAAAGCGGCAAATAACAGTGAATTGGTAACATATCATACTATGAGTCTAGTGTGTAGGTCAAGTTCCTCATTGACTGCGAGTGCAATGTGTTTTGTACTTATTACCGTATTCTCCAATTTCTCCAGGCCCTCATCTTGTTCTGTTCAACGCAGACCCAAAATAAAATAAGTTTAATGCTCAAACCAAATAGACATAACAGAGTAGCATCCCTTTGAAAAAGTTACAGGAACCTGCCTTTCATAACTTTTCGTTGGAGACCGACAATGCCATAGTTGTCTAGGCCAGTTGTTCTGCTAATGGCATCAGCTTCCTTTATTTCCGGCCCAAGCAAGCTATCTCTGTTAGCAAAGTTTGACATGTTCAACTTGGAAGCCATCTGGTTCACTTTTATTCTCAAATTTGCGAGTGAATCCCTGCGACGATTCATCTCTTTGTCCGATCTGTGTTCCAGAACAGAAATTATTAGAAACATTCAATCGCAAAGGAGTATCCTTGTTAAATTGTGATGGTGAAAATTTTGAAACAATCATAAATAAACCGTTTAGAGTACATCACTTACAGGTAAGGAAAAACTTAGTTACACAAACAGATCAGCAACACAATAGTATATAAGGAAAAAGGACTAAATCATTTTAATTAGTTAAAATTGAGTGTTAATTAATTGGTGCAATTAACCAAAGAATACTTACATGGGCTGCTTTCCTGGAAGCTTTGATAAGAGGGACTCTAAGCTATCAAGTCTAGTCCCTAATATTGTAATTTTCCTGCGAATGGCAGATGAATGACGCTGGGCTTCTGGGCCTGATGCAGGTAATGAGCTCCGTTCAGAAATCATGCCGTTGATATCATCAGCAAGTTTTGATGCTTCACTGAATTCCTTCACCCATGAGTCCAAAGAAGATGCCATTGACCTGTTGATAAAAGATGAATAATCAGCCAGGATTTGGTCAGCAATTAAGAGGGTGTTGATATAGCTTCAAAAGGCAGTGCTTTCTTTGTGTCTTTCATTAGAAAGTTACATAACTAGGGTCTGGATCCTCTCCACTTCAAAATGGAGTATCTCCATTTCAGTTAACATCAAAGAAATACATCATTATATGAAGATTCGTGGTTATTATTCATCCAACTCATAAATCATTTTGTTGAATCCTTTTTAATTAGAATTAATTATTAGTTTATATTGATACATTCTTCTCTAATAATTATATATTTACATATCATCCATATTTTATTAAAATTAAATATAAGTCGATCAACTTTATGTACTTTGACAAAGTATCTTTTTATTATGTTTTCAAAAAAGACACAAGAAAACATGTACAATAAAAATGAACGGAATAATTCTCTTATCGTATATATTTTCAATTCAAAATCTTGTAAAGTTATTCTTGATTATTTCTATTGCATGCTACAGAGTTAGGACATATAATCGAATAAATAATCATATATACCAAATTTCATATTTCAAATATATAATTATGAAAGAATAACGTATACATGGAAACTATAATGTAATTCCAATTAAAAAGAAGTTTACAAAAGTAAATGGTTGAGTTGAGTTGGATGAATATCAATCATGGATATTCATTTAATTACGTCTCTTGGATACAACTGAAATGGTCATGTGAACTCAAATAGAGAGGATTATGATCTCATCATTAGAAGCTAAAAGCTTGACTAGATGATAATTTCATAACCAAAACATCTTCGAACGGGGATTGTTTTTTCAATGACATCAAGTCAATTTTTATCTTCTAGCTGTGAAAAATCAATTATAAATAACTCCAAAGGAACATTTTTTCGAAGCTACGTCAAACACTCACTCTCAGACAAACTGATGATATGAACATTGCAGACACAATACGTTTATGGACAAGACAAAATGCAGGAGAAGAAGGAATTACATCCAAGAGATGAAACATCTGAAGGAGTACTAGTTACAGTGCGCAACATTAAGCTACTATACGCAACATAATATAGATCTACACTATTTCTAACCCTAATCTCAGGCACATCTGATATAAATAGGCATTGAGCATCATGGTAGTAGTGAAAGTGTAACGCAGTGATAACGCGGTACAATTTAATTGATACTTGATGTGACAAAAGAAGAAGTAGGATGGTTTATCTACCTAAAGTGATTTTGGTGTTCTGAGCATTGACAGTTGGTTGCCATACAAATGAAAGTTGAAATACACTTTATGCATAGTAGGAAGTTAAATAAGAATGAAAACACATTACAATCTAAAAACTCACTTTCTAACTTCCTAACTCCCAATGGAACACAACCCAAAGAAAAAAAATACATAACTTACACATTTTGTTCATACAATTTCGATTCAACAGAAAATCATATTTCGTTAAATGATGATTCAAATCAAATCACACCAAACATACATTATACATAATTTTACCCACAAATTACACATAATCCCAAGAAATTTCAAAAGAAAACAAAAGATCAACTCTGATCCAAAACCCTAATTCCAGATCAAAATCCACAACACCTCTAAATCAAACACAACATCATATCCAAAATCCTCACAAAATGAAACTCACAGCTCTCAATTGAACTCAAATCCGAAAACGAAAACACGATGAACTCAATATTAACCAAACTGATTGAAATTTGGGATTTTACCTGAATACTCCGGATCAAAATTCTGGATCAGATAAAATGAAATTCCGAAGGGGACCGAGACGAGTGGAATTACATAAAGAAGAAGATAAAACGGCAATGGAAGAAGACAGACGGCGCCACCATGAACAGGCAGTGTTTGTCCGCCCCGTCGTCTCTATCTCACATTCATTCCATTGCTAAAAAGCTATATTAAAAGTTTCCGTAATTTGGCCAAAATGGTGGACACAAATTAATATTACCTTTATTTGTTCACAAAATAATAATTATGTAGGAAAAAATACACCAGAGTTAATTATATTGGTTAATAGCATTTTTGGTACTCGAACTCCAACTCGAACTCCAACTCGAACTCGAACTCGAACTCGAACTCGAACTCGAATTCGAACTCTCGAGTGTATGTATTTGTAGAGCCCACAAAATGGATCCAAATCTATTTAACTCGAAAATCCAACCTAATAAATTTGGATTTGGATTTTAAAAATGTATAACTTAGTTTTCAAAATGGGTGGGGTTCATCTAAACCCCTCAAATTATATAGGTAGGTTAGGGTTTTATACCGTGAATCCAAATTAGTTTTGTAAATTTTACTAATGTATTTGATTTATACGTTAACTGTGACTTTTACAAGATTTTAGGATCTAAATCAAATAATACCGGATCATTCACCCAAACGAAATCCGATCTACCTACCCATTTGGCCGGCTCTTGTTTTGGCTACAATGGAGTACCAGTTTAAGCCACCACGTGTTATTTTTAATTACTGAATTGAATTATCTCATTTATTTTTGGCATTTGGATAGTAAAAAGGAAATAAATAAATTTCCATAAAAGTTGGAAGAATTGCTAGTGAAATTATGTATTTGCAAAAATTAAAAGGGACTAAATATAAATTGATATAGGGACCGACATATAATTAACCCAACGTGCAAAAACAAAGAAAAACAAGGTTACGAGGTAAAAGTGAAAACTACTAAACTATTTGGGTTGAAATTGAAATAACGGAAAATAAAGTGGCATGATGAAAGAAAAGAAGAGCGAGAGAAAGCTGAGAGAGAGAGCCCAGCAAGTGAACGAGAGTCATCAGCGAGGGCATCCGCAAAATCGCCGACCGGAGATTTAATTCCGACGATAGGGTTCTGTCGGTGAGATGTCAGACCTAGACAGGCAAATAGAGCAGTTGAAGAATTGTGAGCCATTGAAGGAGTCTGAAGTTAAGGCTCTTTGTCTCAAAGCTATAGAAATCCTCGTGGAAGAGAGTAACGTTCAAAGAGTCGATGCTCCTGTCACTGTATGTATAATTATATGATTTTGTTTGATGTGCAAAGTTTTATCTGTTTGTTTGTTTGTGATTTTTCGTGAGGATGAAATTTGATGAACATTAGGGTTTTAGATTTGTTTAGTTATTGAGTAATAGGTTTTAGGTTTGTCTCAGATTCACTCGCAGACCTACTAGTGATTGCAAGAAGGCTCCCATACTGATCAAAATCCGGAACTTTCATGTAAACAGTATTGAGTTACTATGCCTGTGTTGAATTTGAAATAAGTGAAAATTGGTTAGCAGTATGAGTAGAAGAGAATGAAAATTTAACTTTAGACCTTATCTGTACTAAATGCTAATATATTCACACATAATCGATTATTAGACCTGTAGGCCAAATATAAAAGTGAGGTTCATTAGAAGCATATGAAACCTCTTATTTTACTACTGTTTTTATACTATTACTTTGTGTTCCAAGTTTTACTTTATCTCTAGAAATGTAGAAACTTTGATAGCCAATTGATGTAAGATGACGATAAATACTTATTAGGAAAAGTTAATTTGCTAAATTTTAGACTTAACATTACCAACTAATGCTGGAGTCTTAAAAAATTGCTGGAGTTTTCAACTAAGAGTATAGTGTTCAGGTGCGAATAAACCCATCTTTTGATTCCGAGACATTGATGTAAATTGCACTTTTATTCTAACCTAGGTAATGTAGACATATTTTACCAACAAACTTTCTAAAAATTTAATTTGATTCCGGTGGTTGCTTTGATGTGACATTTGGTTGCAAATTAAAATTGGTTTGGGTTAAAGGCCCATTTGACTCTTGACGAGTACATTTTGATAAAA
>JAYMTB010001850.1:0-10184 GCA_036897585.1 Francoa sonchifolia | reverse complement strand
CAGGCTTCAAGTTTATTGGTTTCTGTAAGACAAAGCTTTTCTCCACATGGTTTCCATGTTCAGATCCTGAGAAAGACATCAACATTTGGCTTGACAGGGTGGTTGCAGCGCACCCAACTTCAATCATATAACAGAGAAAGTATATGTGTGTGCATGCGTGCATTTATGCATGCATACTTACCGACAAATTCTCCATTTACAAATGCAAGCATTGCATGGCCCAGACTTGCAACACGAAGAACTGGCTGATTATCTTGTCGAAATGGTAAATCACGGAAACCCAAAGATATACTGCAACCAGAATTACACAACATATGTTAGAATTCTTAGGCAACATAGGAGAATCACCAAATAAAGTAGCGTCTTTCCATAATTTTGGAATTCTCACAATATGCTTACCTAGTCGCATACCATGCATAGTCTGTGGTATCTTTGGTCAAACCATATAGTTCCAATGGTACCTTAGATTTGAGTGATAGCTTATCAGTATTTGGAATGGGTTCTTGGTACATCTGCCATTTTAGTTTTCCTGCTGCCTCCGATCTACGGAAGTTCCTCGCATTATGCTGTGAGACAACCTGGTTTTTACATGAGAGATAAATCCATGATAAACATTCCTTAATAACAAGGCAATTTCAGGAGCAAGGGATCAGGTGCTACCGTCAGAGTGTTGAAAACGACGGTTTTGCAATCAGGGAGAATGCTAATGGAGCGCGGGGGGAGAGTGTGGTCTTTACCCCGGAAGTTAATAACTCGTTCTACCTCAGTATTGTTATTGGCCAAGAAAGCAGCACAAAGATTAGTCCCAGGTTTCTCAAACCATCTAGCCTGCAAAGTAGAACAGATTAATTACCTATCAGTTACCATCTTTATGTGTCTTGTTCATTTGATGATGAGGATTTGTTTGAAATGCTTACCTCTAGATCGTTGTCAATCCGTTGAACACCAGATTCACCCCATAAAAGAGCTTTCTTGCACAATCTTAAGGCCTTATGCAAGTCCCTGAGGTGACCCCATTTTGGTTCTCTTTGCAAACCTGCAACAAAAGTAAAAATGCAAACCCACTTAGTTGTTTAAATAACATGAGGTATTTCATTTGTCTGGGATAAACATTTCTAACATTCCTACCAAATTCATCAAGAGGAGCTTCATCATAGTAGCGGGTCGTTGTAAAAGCAGAGCTTGTTCTACCAAAATTTGTCCCACCATGGTACTGCAAACACATAGGTGATTTAAGTTTTAGAAAAATTAATGTCCATCTATGATTGACTTTGAAGGTCAAGTATCTCCTTACCATATAATAATTTACTAGTGATCCATTCTTTGAGAAGAAGCGAGCAACTGAGTATGCAACATCTTCTGCTGATCTTTGAGATGGTGGATCACCGAAGACTCTGTACCTGTAAATTTAAAAACGTCCATTGAACCAATGTGAGCATTTTCAAGAAGCCAGTGACAAAAAACAAATCCCAAAACATTGCTAGCTTCATTTACTACAGCAAAGCATTCAGGTCCCTTATTTAGGATAACAGAACTTCATATTGCCACTAAGAATATTAATTGTTCAATGACAACGGTTAAGAGAGTGCACTCACTGAGCAGTCCAGTTCTCAGTCCATATAGAAGGTTTGTTCGGTTTATTTGGGCCGGTGAAAGTATCTCCGCAGTGTCTTCCATTGCATGCATTGATCTGGACATTGGAATATATGTTTGTAGTTGCAAACAAAATTGCAATATGGACCTTTAATTTGATTAATGCTTATTTTTTTCAAAAACTTTACCACTGGATCAGGAGCATCTCTCTGCTTGCACATAACCCATGGTACTCCAGTTTTGAGCCCAACAGCCATATTCCCAGCCCACTGAACATAACTATCTCCAAGTGCTCTGTAAGCAAGTTGAACACTGTTGTACTCATTTTCAATCTGCAAGTTCAAGCTATATAGTCAGAAAAGAAATGAGAAAAACTTGTGATATAATAAGGATATGAGAGTGGAGAACTAAACCTGAGATAGAATGATCGGACCTCCTTGTGAAGCAAATAGCTTCTGTTTCTTCATCATACCAATAATCTTCTTAACATATTTTTGCATGTAATGCTACAAAGGAATGTTTTAGAAATTAATAAGAGCTACTCAATGTAAAATGACCTTTTGTAATTTAGGCATTTGACTACCTTGAATGGTTTGTTATCAGAACGGAATGTGATGTTGGGGACCTCTCTTAGCCAATATGGAAGTCCTCTAAAGTTGACATTCAAACAAAACTTTAAGTAGAGATACACAGAACAAATGTACAGAATCAGCTAAATCAAATTAGACAAGAAGAAGATGAGTTTGATGAATAGATCATACCCATGATTCCATTCAGCCTGGATGAATGGCCCAACCCTGAGTGTTACAAACATACCATTCTCACCAATAAGTTTGATGAATTTCACCAAATCATATTGTCCTTCAAAATTGAACTGCAATTGGAAGAGGAAAAACATAAACTCCAAATTCACAAATCCTCAAACATATGAACAAGTATTGAAACATATACTACCTCGCCTTCCACAGGCTCATGAGCATTCCAAAACACATAAGTCTGAATCACATTCAAACCTCCATGTTTAGCCTTAGAAATGAGGTCTGGCCACATCTGAAACCCAATCCACACAATCAGAAACCATAACTGTAACCCTAACCAATATTCGAAACAGGTAAAAGAATTACATCTGGAGTACTGCGAGTGTAGTGAATTGAACCGGAAAACAGAAGCTCTCTGCTTCCATTAACGATCAATGACCTAGCATCATAAGTCACATCATGCCCCTTCTTTCCCCCTCGAGCAAACGAAGCAGAAAACAACAACGAAAAAACAGTAACTAATAGAACTTTGCTAGAAATCGCCATGGTTGATTCTCCTCAACAAGAACCATGAACTAGGGTTGAGTAAAACAGTATGAAGAAACGAAGAAACGGAGGCAAAATGTGGCCTCTTCCTCAGTATAACGAGGTATAGAAAAAATTGTATGAAAAACTCGAGGGAGATGACAGTTGAAGAAAAATGGATTGGTAAATACAAGGCGTCGGAGGTAAACTCGGAAATCCATGGAAATTGGTGATGAGATCTATTGGCTGCCATTGATTCTCCCTTACGTTTCTTCTATTCTTGGTTTTCAACGATGACTGGTCTCGTTGCTACGAACTCGGTGAAGACCTAACGGTTATGAGAGAGCTAATTTCCTCAGTCGCCAAACAGACTAATTCCACGTCATCCACTTTGGGACTCCCACTCCCACTCCCACTCCCACATGATGGAGGCCCTTTTGCATACACCACCACCACCACCAAAAATGGTTTTAAGGAGGGGTAAAATGGTAGTTTCACATTGGTCCTGTGATAAATAAAATAATAAGAATCATAATAGTAATACGGTAAATGTTTAGTTCTTTCTTTTTCCGAAGAGTGTTTGGCTTTTTTTGAAAAATTTAAGGGAATTCTATTTAAGTTGCCGTATGACTTTTTAAATTATCTGATTTTATGAAAACTATAAAAATTTTGTGTTAATTGCTAAAGAAATATGAAATTGGGGCATTTTATGCAATTAATAAATATTATAATTAATTTAAAATTTTATCAACGGTGTGATTTCCCTCCCCAGTTTCCCTCCAAATCAAAACCTAAGAAGAAAATTTTCTCATCAAAACGCAAAACCCTCAGTCGTATTGCCACAAACCAGCACCGCCATGGCTCACCACCAAGATGATCTCGATCTGCTCCTTTCTCTTCAAGTTAGGGTTTTGGAAACTCCTCCTGGTTCTCCTTCAACCTTCCGTTCCGAATCTCCAGGTACTTGTGATTTGCAATTCATGTACATTTGCGGTTCCCGGTTTTCTCCTATTCGCTCATAATTTATTCGGTTGATTTGGTAGAGTACCTGTCTGATGATGGATAGCCGAAGCGGAGGAGGAAGGTGGACATGTCTGTGTTTGAAAATGTTGTTCAAGATTGCCTTGATTACAAACCTGAGCCTGTTGAAAACGCTAAAGTGGCAAATAGATCTAAGACGAGTAAGGATCCTGAAGTTGAGAAGCATTCAGGCTTGCGAATAAAGTAGGTTTCTTACATTTTTCTACTTGGAAATCAAACAAACAGAAAAATTAGGCATAAGTTGTATTGCTCCATGTGTATTAATGTATTTTCATGGTTCAGTAATCAACTGCTTACTCCTATGGAGCTTGGTGACCGTTTTTCGGATATTCGTTTTGTTCGATTATCAGCTATCAAGTATGTTATAGCACTTTTTACATTTTTACATATTAGGTTTTTAGTTTTGATTCCTGTTTTAAATGTAAAAACTTAGAAGTGTTAACTTAATGAAGTTAAGCATGATTTAGCTGCAAAATGGGTAGTGCTTTTATATCTTGTTTTCCTTTTATTAGAAATTTGTTGGTGGGGGATACACTTTCTGGATGTTGGGCAACTGTTGGAGTATTGACCGATAATGGGATACCAAGAACTAGTTCTAATGGGAAGAAGTATTGCATATGGAAAATCGGGTGTTTGGATGAGAATACAGTTTCTGTTTTCTTGTTTGGTGATGCTTATCAAAAGAACTGCAATGAGAAGGCTGGAACAGTCTTTGTGCTGTTCAACTGCAATGTTCGGAAAGATGCCATGGTATCAACTTATCATGTGCTATTGATATCGTGTTTGCCAGGTTCATCTAAACATAACAGTCTTCCAATTTTATTTGCAGGGTTCAGGATTTTCTTTAAGTGCGTACTCTTCTGGTCAAATTTTAAAGATGGGCACTTCAATTGATTATGGCATTTGCAAGGGGAAAAAGATGGATGGGATGGCTTGCACACTAGCCATAAATAAGTATGTTAAACAATCATAAGAATTGTTTTGGATGTGAAATTGGATCTCTGGCTTCATCTGAAGCAATGTGTTTTACACTATACATTGTGTTCAATTCACGAAATTAGTTCATAGTATTCTTTTTTTTTTTGCTCATTACCTGTCCACTGGAATTTGTTCATATTGCTTTCTATTACCAACTGCATATATACTTTCATATTTTATAATTTATGGACGTTCTTCTTCCCTTTTCCAGTACTTTGTTTGAATTGTTTACCAAGATAGATTTCATGATGTTTTAACTGTGACCTGTGTCTTTCCAGACGTCGCGGGACATATTGTAAGTATCATAAATCGGTAAGCTAACTGTTCAAACCTGCAATCTTTTTTGACCAATTTATTTAAGAAAAAACTTATCAATTTTCACTCAGCTGGCATATTTCTGCAGAAAGCATCGGAGAAATATTCTGTAACAAGAACTGAGCTCAAAGGAGGGTAGGTTATCGGTTGTAGCCTTATGCTTGCATAACACAATGTCTTATTTGCAAATCTTTTATAAGCGCCTTCAACTGGTTATTTCTGTCTTGACAGGAACTTAAAAACAGCTTTCAGGAGTCCTTTTCAGTCGGAAGGAATCTACTTGGTCGACCCTCTAGCTGACAAAAAGAATGTTAGAAAGCCCATGCAGCCCATGAAGTTATTGTCTGTGGAAGCTCTCAGGAAGGCATTGAGGTTAGTCATGGCTTTGTTCCATAAACAATACCTATCAATGTACTTGGTCCAAATTTTTCAAGTTTCAAGTTTCAATGTGCCAGAATTAGATTAAATGAACAAATTGACCTTGATATTGATAGAGTCAGTAGTCACCTGCTGTTATAAACTTATAAACCTTCAATGCATCTTTTGTGGATACATAATGCCAGATGTTTCATTTGTCCTGAGTCATTTGATTATTGTATTTTGATTGGACAGTAAAGCAGATAAAGTTACAACTAATACACATTCACAAGGGATAAGATTTCTTACGAAAATGACAGGTATGAGCTTGTATAATCCAGCTCCAATGCTGTTTGTAATGTCATATGATTACCTTTGATGAAATAATTTTACTTTGTATACAGGGAAAATGAGTTCAAAAACTACTGATAAAGAATCCGCTCTGCCAAACAAAAACATGACTAGCTCGCTCAAAAGGTGACTTTTAATAGAGATACTTAAAATTCTTTCTGCATGTCATTTTGTCTGGTTTCCATGTTATTGAGGATTTATCTATTGTTCTTCAGAAAATCATCCACCTTAAAAGTGGATCCATCAGTTGTAAGAAACCAACAATCAGATGCAAAAAGAAGGAAAAATGTGGAGGACAAACCTTTGGCAGAGAACAGTTCGGGTTTAGGAAAAATGATTGAACTAGATTATGTAAGCTCTGATGATGATATTTAAGTATAGTTTTAGCTGGATACATAAGGCAACAAACAAGATTCATGTTCATGATCAAATCAAACCACACAATACACGAAAAGATGCAGCACAACAAAAATTTTGGTTGAAGGTAGCAAACACATTGTGCAATAATCCACAAATTGTTGTAAGATGCAACTTTAAAGTTATTGTGATTATATGGTGGATACATAGACATTGTTAGATTATGAATTTTCCAGTAACTCTTCATTTGTCCTTTTGTTTTTCGCTACTATGCTGCATTAGTGAAACCAAAATAGTGAGCTATGTGTTGTTGTAATGCCCTGTCCCACATTGAATAAGTGTGAGGATTGGATGAGCGTTAGAGGGCAAATTCTGGCTGCCTTGGCTCAATTTAAGGTGTGATTTCCAACATCTATGATTGCATGAGGGCATCCCAGAATCTGTTGCCACCCGAAATCGAAGTATTAATCTAAAATAAGAATTATGTGATTATTGGATATCAGAATTATAAAACTCCAAAAAAATTAGTTGGAAAAGTAGGGGCCAAAAGGTATCAAGTAGTGAATGAAGTAGGAGGGGGTTGGCCATCCATGCACATGGAGTTGGTACATATATGCTCCCTAAATACTATTATTTAAATCATAGCATCGTTATTAATAATTTGAGTAAATATATTTCCTATAACATTGGGATTCCATAACCTAATTTAGAGTAGGTTTTAACTACATTTTGCTTTTTCTACAAATTATTATGTTAAGTGACTAGTCACGAAAACAATAGCTATAAATTGTTTATTGCAAATTTTAAGTGTTTGAATTAAAAATATTAAGTTAGGCGAATTTTTTTTAGGAATATAATATGGACTACCGGTCTTTAAATATGAACTTACAAAGATTGTTAAGATGTCATATGTTTTTTATGTAAAATTTTGCAATAAGAAAGATTAGGTGGATCCTAAACAAGCAATCGATATTGGGTGAATAACTATATGAATTTTACGCCAAGAATAATGAAAGACTTGAAAAAAAAAAGGGGCATGTTTTACCAAATTTACTCATTTAAAAGTACCCCAATTTGATATATTTCCATTCCACCATTATAGTGCCCATCTCTTGAAACCCAAAAATCCCTTTTCATCCCTATTCATATTGTATCCTCTTGCCTTACAAACAAAGCAAATATATTAATCAATTTTTTTCTAAAAAAGTGCCCAATATATAACACTTTTTAAAAACATCACTAAAATTGCTTTCTTAATAAACTCATCATAATATATATATATATATATTTTGACAGTTATTTTATCAAAATTTAGTACAAAATGTAACAACCCATTAAATTATTAGTTTAAACTTAACTATAAAAAAATCTAATATTTTATGTTATAATCAAATAAATACATTTATCATATAGTTAACTATTATAACATTTGCTATTTAATGGTCCAAAATGGTATAAATGAGAAATAGGGAAAAGAGAGGAAATGGTAGGTGTTGGTGGGTACATTATATAGTAGTGGGAGAGAGAGAGAGAGAGATTCATCTGGCTAGTATATGGTGTATCATTATAGCTGTCAAGAGCTGTCTATCTATCTATCATCATCATCCAATCTCCATGAATTTAGGGCTTAATTTCTCTCTATTCTCTCTATGTTCAATCATCTGAATTAGGGTTTCATTTCATTTGTTGAGTGTTGTGATAATGAGTGCCTCTAGGTTTATTAAGTGTGTTACTGTTGGTGATGGTGCTGTTGGTAAAACTTGTATGCTCATTTCGTATACTAGCAACACTTTTCCTACGGTTAGTGAAATTTCTTTTTTTTTTTACATTTTTCTGTTTGTTTTTTTAGAAAATGTGATGAATTTTGATGTTATTGACTTTGATTGAGTTGCTTGTTGACTTGCGAAAGATGATTTTTTTTCTGCAATTAGACTTGGTTTGGTTAGTTCGTTGATCTGTCAAATGGGTGTGTTGAGTTTTGACTGAATTCTGTAGTTCTGATGTGAATGTATCATTAAGCTAATTGGGTTTTTATTTTTTGTGTGTTTGTAAGTTAAAGATGTTTGCTGTTTAGTGTTTAGTGTTTGTACTTAATATTTATTGTAGAGGATTAGATGATATGAGCTTGTTTCGTAAGTATAAGGTCTTGATTAGTGAGTAAAAGAAAATTGGGGTTTGGTAGTTTATGCTTTACTTCACAAGTTCTAATTTGATACATTCTGCTTTGGGCTAGTAAATGGGATGTGTTGTGTTGAGTGAACTAATTTGGTGAATTGAGCAAGATGAGTGCGTTATTAAAACTTTGGTGTCATTCTTGAACTCTCTGTTCGTTGGTCAGATAAACGAGTGGAAGCAACAAGAAACTGTAGTTTGGAATAGGAGATGTTACATTGAATCTTTTGTAGTTTATCTTACTCTTCTACTCTGGGTTTCTTTGTGTTTCAGTGTCATTCAATTATCTATTTTTACAGAAAACTGTTTCTTCATAGAGTTGGTTTTTAATTTGCCTTTGGATTTACTCACTTAAATTGCTTTCCTACTAGTTAGGATTCTTTCTTAAGCCTTTCATTTATGACCACAAAAATTTATAAACCTTGTGTGAACTATGCCAGGTGGTCCCATTTGTCACGTACAATATAAGCTTCATATAGAAGCTGAAAATGCTTATACTTAAAATTTTCTCATTCCCTTGAAACTTTCTATCTACATGTTATGCGGTTTGATTGGACCATTGTGATAATGATTCTTTACTACTGGAATTTTTCATTAACTTTTATCTGTTGATAGTTGACAGTTGTTTTGGGGAGTATTGGATTATAACCCTGACCATGTACTAATTTTCATTTGAAATGCCCCGGGAAACAGGATTATGTGCCAACCGTGTTTGATAATTTCAGTGCAAATGTCGTTGTGGATGGAAACACTGTTAATCTCGGCTTGTGGGATACTGCGGGTAAGTTCAGAAGTAGTAGTTTCTTCTCCTCATCCTCCTTTTCTGGGCCTGATGCTTATGATGTGATGTTTTATATGGAACAGGTCAGGAAGATTATAATAGATTAAGACCATTGAGCTATCGTGGGGCAGATGTCTTCCTGCTTGCGTTCTCTCTCATAAGCAAGGCCAGCTACGAAAATGTTGCAAAGAAAGTGAGAATAACATTATTTGCATGAGAAATTCTTCTTTTCTTTCAATTTCTTCTTCCACTCTATATGATGTCAGATTAAAAAAATTTGCTGATAAATGCCTCATGTTTTGTATTTCAATGTTCAGTGGATTCCTGAATTGAGGCATTATGCACCCGGTGTGCCAATTGTTCTTGTTGGAACAAAACTTGGTTAGATGCTTCTGCTCTACTTTTCCTTATGTTATATTCATTATTTATAGCTATAGATAGTGATAGATTTTTCTGGAAATATCATGGTCTTAAAATAGTTAAAAGTACTGATGTGGAATTTGCAGTGGTTGTAGCATGCCATATTTACTTAGGCTACGTTTGATCGTCGGGATATGATAGGATAGGATATGTCATGAATTTTAGCCTTAGTTACATGATACATTTGGATAAGGGATCATAAAAACTAGGTTATATCCCATGTACATGGGATATAGATATCCAAAATAAATGGTGGTATATAGTTTACCCCTTGCACATTGGATATAACACATTTTATATCCTTTCGTTCTCCAATATTTTTTGCAATTTAGCCTAAACTTTAGCTCATGTCCAATCATATCCTATCCATGCGGTCAATGAGGCCTTAATGTAGTACAATGTGGAACAGTGCAAGTAGATGTATAAAATCTTACCCCATATAGAGAGGCTTTTTTCGCAGCTAGTTTTTGAATGTCGTATTATCTATAACTTGTGTTGTCACTGTCTTGTAGATCTTCGCGATGATAAGCAATTCC